>JAOEGS010000085.1:0-27705 GCA_025447755.1 Corythornis vintsioides
CAATGGGAGTCAGTTGGAGCACAAGAGGTTGAGGGGAAACACAAGGAAAAACTTTTTCCCAGTGAGGGTGACAGAGCTCTGCAACAGGTTACCCAGGGAGGTTGTGGAGTCTCCTCTGGAGACATTCCAGACCCACCTGGATCTGCTAGTCTAGGTGATCCTGCTCTGGCAGGGGAAAAGAGAAAAAAGCAGAAGAAAGTGTTTGCCATTGACTATGATAACTGTATGCTAACAAACAGTACACCTTTAAAGAATACTCTAGGGTTACTATTAGCCTGTTTAACTTTAAATCTAATCCACTTTTAGAAAACAGTCAGTGTAGAAAGAAATAATGAAAATAAATGATACAGTTCAGAACTACTCAATGTAGAGGGAGTGTTGACAAAAAACAATCTCTCTGGATTAACACCCAGTAATGAAGCATGTGCTATTGGAGTGCCTGAAACAATTATGGACATTGATATCCATGAAATTATTCAAAATGTCTCAACATTCTATGAATAAATATGATGTGGTAGAGTATACTGGAAGTTTTGCAAATGTTATGAACAGCCTAGTGTTGCTATTCAGAGCTGTAAATACATTTGTAAATGGTACTAGTAAGTATGGTCTTGTTAAACCCTGTTGCATACTGATCCACCTTTAAATCATAGACACTGGAGCAAAGACAAATATTTCCTTTTTTTTTTTTTTAATGCATAATATTGCCTTTATCCTGTGGAAATAAATAGAATACAGTGACTTAAATGTCAGTGCAGATTTGTATCTGGAAACCATGATTTTTTTTCAGGGTATTAATTATCTACACACCTACGTACAAAAATTATTCTTCCCCCTCCCCCTCCCCTGCATGTCTGTACCATATTTCAGTGCTTATAAGAAGTTTATCTGAAATTGCAGGCAGCTATTCCTGTAAAAACTGTACCGGGAAGAAAGCTCTTGGTACAGTTCAAAGTAAAATGCTGTTATTGCTCAATGTCTCTTTCTAAACAAATTATATTGGCTGGATACATGGTCTTTTGTATCAGATGCTTTGTATGAGTCAGAACAAAAGTCCTATAGCTCTCAAAAATTGTGGTTATTTGAAACAACAAAGTAAAATCAATTGCCAATTCTTCACAGCTTCTCCCTGGACCCTGTTAGGATACCGATGTATGGAATTCTGGCTTCAGCTCTGTGTTCCATTTCCCACTGCCTTCTTGAATTTTGCCTTGGTTTTATACATCTCTTTTCAAGCAGTTTACTTTTTTCTTCCCTTTATTTTCTGGGGCTGACAGTCTGTTCTGAAACTTCCAACCAAATAATGGAAATTCTTATCATTGCCCCCAGAAACACAGTTCACCAGTTTGTGTTTGTCACCACAGATCAGCCAATGTTTCCAGTGCTAACATCATGTCTATACACAGTCATTCAGTGGCCATTATGTTTTCCTGGTGGACTCAATACTCACCAGTGGTCTTGACATATTCCTTGAAAATGTTTCCTGTGTAAAGTTCCCAGTTCCTTCAAACAAAACATAACGTGTGCTCTGCCTACAGTTAGTATTTCAGGACTTCTAACAAAACCTGAGTGTAAGAAAAGGAGGGATTGCTTTACTCTGTTACTTCATCCTGAGGCTTCACTTCAGGTTACATGAGGAAAGTTTTCTTTATAACTCCTGAGGTCTCTGAAGAAAATTTTCTTGAGGTTGGGCTATTCTCTGCAGTTTCTGCAAGGTGCATTTTCAAAGCAGATCCTGATGTCAACAGAAAATTTCGGCCTTACATCTGTTCCTGGAAAAGTGACTGAAAAAAAGGAAGGCTTCAAGACATGAGCGATGACACATCTGTTCCTCAGACTGGTTGTCTATCCACTGACATGGCTGGCCCATTAGCACTACTCTTAAAACTGATTTCAGAGCAGGATGCAAAATCACAGTGGCAATTTAATTAGTGTTATGGAAATAGTTGAAAAATGTCCATGAAAATTCTGATTGCTTCAGAAATAGAAACAGTGTGGCATCATAACTAATCTGTCGTTGCTGACACAGACTTAGTTTAACAGCTGTACAGATGAAAATAATTTTAATAGCAATGGAGGGATGGGAAATAGGGATGAGTTTGCCAGGGATATGTGGCACTAAACTTCATTAGTAAAGCTGCAGCTTTCGCCTTACTGCAGGAAACATATTTCAGAGCATGAGTTATAAATTATGGTGTAATCTATAAATGATTCTCTCTTTATATAAACACATACTATAAATTACAGTGTGTAGAACTATTAAAGAACTTCTGGAGATAAAATTGATCCATTGTCTACCTCATTTTCTGGAGTATAAATTTCTGCTGATGTCCAAGAATAGGAAAGATCTTTGGAAATCATGGAAGGAATCAGTATCAATAATGTAGTTATCTATAATGATGCCAGAATTTGTCCCCAGATTACCCTGTTTGTGTTTGCTTTGTAGCACAAATAGGGAAAAATTAGACAGATGCATTTTTTCCTACCTGTAATAATTCTTGCTGAATTCCTAAATCTCTAATCATTATTGCATATGACTTCTTGTGAAGAAAAGATTTTAAGCATCTACATTAAAAAGAGAAGGAAAGATGTACCTTTGAAAACAGAACAGTGTATAAAAAGGAAACTTTATAATTAGCTCTGGTTGTGCTCTAGACACTGATTTGGTCCCTTTATTAATTTACTTGCCTATTCAAATTCCAACTTTTATTGCCTTTGGTAGGTTTCTTTAGCTGAGATTTATAATTGGAGAGACATACAATTGCTTAGACTAAATAAGGATTGATTATTATTGGTGCTTAATTTCATTTAGCACCAATTTAATACTAAGAGTCACTGCCCTGATGTATTTCTAGTTTAATTTAATATTTATAGAGATTAGGGCTGGAAGGGACTTCAAAAGGTCATTTAGTTCATCATCTTATACCAATGCAGGATCACTATACCCACGTCATTAGTATTAATAGTAACTTAGCTTTGGTGTAATATTTTCTTTATTTCTCAGTGCTGTATTAAAACTTGTACAATTTGCATTAAATCACAGTACTTGCAGTAAACCACATCAATTCAAGCTTTTGTATTTCAAGCAGTCAGTCTAAAACCTGTACTCGCCCTCCTGCCCTGATCTTCACTTGAAGTCCTGGCTCCTACTCTTAATCATAGGACTGTTCTTAGAAAACAAAACAAAACAAGACTTGTGGAGGATGAAGCATTTAGAAATGATGAAATATGAAAAGTCATTTCCTTCTGTTGCAGCCTCAAAGAGAAACTCCTCGACTCTGCTTTTATCAATAACTCTATCACAACACATCATAAATAAATAAAACAACAAAAAAGTTCCATATGAGGGAAGGAATGCAGGAACAAGTAACACCTGACAGCTATAGTCATGCTGCTGACTGAACTACAGAAAGAGATGCTGCAATTAGAGTGGTGAGAACCTGCATGAGATAGGATTAAACTCGTCTTTTGAGCTATAGAAAAAAAGTCAAAACAAATAATAATCAAATGATATCCTTCACTAAGATAGGCTTAGATAGGAGCATATTGATAACTGAAGTGTTTTAGTGTTCTCAAACCTTCATAGTTAAGGAGTGGTAAATAGTTATTGTAATAGACTTGGATTCATTTTGAGGAATTTAACTTATCCATTCAAACAGAGAATTTAATCTTCATATTTTGAAGACTGATTGACTGACATTTGTTTCTATCTATACAGGAGAAAGTACAATCCTACAAGAATATTTTTTCACATTTTAAGGACCTCAGCAGTACTAAAAAATATGTTTGTTTTATGAAAAATGCATGTATTGATCACATGGTTTACAAATAAGGAAAATAACCCAAACTTTCTTAAATCTGATACACTCTGCATTGTACATCCATTTACAAATTTATCTGGTGTGATAATATGTGACAAGTTCTGTGACAGTGGTGTTGTTAAGATGGAGATTAATTTATTCCTTAATTATTGACAGCCTGGTCAATCTTCTATGGGTATTGTTTTAATTTAGTTAGCAGTGTAAGCATTTTAGTGGGTAGGTACAACCAGTTCCCCATTTGTCCTAGCCCCAGACCCAGGTGCCCAAGCTTGTAAATTATTTGGGTAGATAAACTGTATGCTATGCATATTTTTCTCACCTGATGGATAAGCCTTTGAAGGCTGAACATCTGGTATATATCTGTTCTCTAGTGGTTGTTACATAACATCTGTTTACAAACTTGCTAAATATGTGTTTATGAATAGTTATATTGCTTGTGCTTTATATTGATTTCAGTGGGCAGATTCAAGATGACTGTATTAGGAGTCAGAGGTGGCTGGTTTCAAGAAATGTGTATTCTTTTCCTTCAAGCAAATGAAATGCAGCTGATACAGTGATGCACAAGACTTCACTGACATATACGAAGTGTCTGCATGATGTTTCTTTCATAGAGAAATGTCAGATCTAAAACTTAGTAACTTAGGTATACTATTTGTCTGTATTGTGCTTTATTTAGTGCTATTTCTTTCTTTTCATATCAATGCTTCAGAGAGAAACCACATCTTACTCTATAGAATGCCTGTAACTCCCTAAATACTATTGAAGGTCAAGTCTACTTTGACTCATTTCACAAGTACTTGTGGAACTTAATAAAGAAGCCAGAGTCTTCTCAATGCCATCCAATGACAGGACAAGAGACAACAGGAGTAAGTTGGAACACAAGATGTTTAGGGTAAACACAAGAAAAAACATTTTCCCAGTGAGGGTAACAGAGCCTGGCAGGGGCTGCCCAGGGAGTTGTGGAGTCTCCTGCTCTGGAGACACTCAAGACCCACCTGGATCTGTTCCTGGGTGACTTGGTCTAGGTGACCCTGCTCTGGCAGGGGGGTTGGACTAGATGATCTTCTAGCTCCCTTCCAACCCCTCACATTCTGTGATCCTGTGATTCTGTGATTGTGTGGCTATGATCCGTGTTTGGTTGTGGGAAGTGATCTTTGAAACGGAGACTTTTCAAATACAGGTTTTCAATGCAGATCTGTAGACTTACAATACTTTTTAATTTTTCAGAAAACTTTATGTGAGATTTGTACCTCTCTTCCTTGTATCTGCTGTGAATCAGTCTTCTATTCTTGAATGCTTACATCTTTGTCTATTCCTCCACAGTCTAAGCCTGTGGGCCTACAATGCGGTATTACCATTGCTAGTAATAGGCCATGGGCTTTGCTAAGTTTGGAAGGCCTTAGGACTGAGACTTGTCAGACTTGCTCTGTCTGAACAAGTTCTCTTGAGGTATCTGGAGCTGTGTTTTACAGCAATTTTTTGCAAACATATAACAATGATTCCAAGTGGATCCTAGAAGGAGGAGAATGAAACCATCAATATCAACATCATACTCCTAGTGAAGAATTTGCATATGCTGACATTTTGTGTAACAGCTTCTCTCTCTCCCACAGTGCTGGATTGAAACCACTGACCTCCTTAGGAACCAGAGGAGCAGGGTAATGGTGAGCATAACATAAGAAGAAGGGACAGAAATGAGGAAATGTGTCTATTTTTAGTGTGTTATTATTGTCTTTTTTTGTATAGAAGGATGCTTTTTTTGTAATAATTCAATCTAGACAATTATTCTTTAAGCAGATCATTAAGAGCATCACTATTTTGACAATAAATTCTTAGCTTTATATTTAAAAAGGGGTTTATCCTTTCCTGTAAACAAAATTTTGAGTGTGAAAAGCCCACAGTAAAGATTAATTATACAGTTATAATTTGTCCACTTATATTAGTATTATGGAACAAGGTTGAGCAATGTGGGATTTGGACTGAAATTCCACAGCAGACAGAATTAGGGTAGTACTGAAATAAGAAATGTTACATACAGTGTTTTTCAGGGTTAGGCTGACTGCAGGAATAAAGGATGTCAACTTCACTTTTTTTTTTAATGCAGTTATAAACAATTTGAAAAGCTCCTCTTTCTTCAGCATTTTGCTTTGGAAATTTTTGAGGGCAGATACAAATAGAAAAGAGTTTCTTGTGGAAAGGTTTGGTTTTTTGTTGGTTTTATTTTTTTCCCAAAATGTTGTAAGAGGTAAGTGCACTTCACTCTGGTTGATAGGACCTTATTTGAACCAGATCTATTATATGTATAGCACAAGATTGCAGAGCTACCACTTGGAGTCCTGGTGTGTTTGCTGGCGTGCATGCACACTCTGCATGGTGTACTGAGTGATGGATCATGCACTGATACAGGTTTTGAATCAGATACAGTTAAGTCTTGTTGAAACAGTGGCATGCCAAGAAGACCTGTGACCATTTCAACGTGGCAGTAGCACAGTGCCAGATTCCATTACATACTGTTGTATATTTACTGTAAATATAGCATAATTATAATAATACATGATAACTAGAGTTATCTTTCACCCTTCTGATATTTTAAGATCAAAACAGGCTGGAAAAGCATAGAATTTCCATATTTGCTAAAAACAGATCCTGCTTCCCTTTGTGAAACTTTTTGACAGAAAATGTTTTGTTTTACAATCATAGAATCATAGAATGTTAGGTGTTGGAAGGGACCTAGAAGATCATCTAATCCAAACCTCCTGTCAGAGCAGGGTCACCTAGAACAAGTCACCCAGGAATGCATCTAGGTAGGTCTTGAGTGTCTCCAGGGAAGGAGACTCCACAACCTCCCTGGGCAGCCCATTCCAATGCTCTTGAAGATATTTAAAAGAGCAATTATGAACTGGATGACTCTGACACACTCCATCACTGTCCAGATGAAGATTTTAGGCAGGGGGGAAAATATTTCATACTCTGCTGAGATTAACACAAGGACTTCCCATATTCTTACTGGTGTTGAAAAATTATTAAAAAAAAAAAAAATCATACCTGAAAATTAGTATGAATAAAGAAAAATAAAATTTAATATCTACACAGATGGGAAAAAATCTTGTAACAGTGCAGATCATCATACACTGTGGTTTGAGAAACTCTTGTTAATGACATAGAAAGAGCTGGCCAACCATCTGTACTCTTATTGTCAAAGTACATTAAATGTGTGCATTATTTTTATGCATTCTTATAAGAGTATAATATAAATCTCTGTTTACTTCATGCATGTTACATGAAGTTTTATTAGTCTGCTTCATTTAATAATCAGTTTGTCTTAAGTGAACTTTTACAGAGAAATGTACAGTCTACTACATCCTACATTTAATATTCAAATCTTACTCAGAATGTAACAACTCAGAAAGGGTGTTACCCTTAAGAGTGTTTATTTTTTAGGTTGGAACTAAAATAAGTAATTCAGGAAGCTCTGTGAATCTCACAAATTTGATAATCACTAAAATATCATCCCTTAATGTTATAATCTGCAACATTTATGAATGACATTATTAGATCTTCCCATACAACTATTTAAAGACAAGCAACTGCTGTTGAATGTAGCAGTTGAAAAGAAGGTTGAATAATACAGATATTCTGAAGTTATAATTAACTGCAAACATACTATATCTAACTGGGTTTTCATGAAGAGTTTAGTATTATATGACAAAATGAGCTGTAGTATATTTTCCCCATATAATGGGGAAATGTACTTAGTTAAAGCTAGAAAACTGAAGCATTAAGAAAGTCAGTTTGTTTTTTCACATGGAATATATTATTTTTATGTTGGTTTTGATACATTAGTAAGAAAGCATTATGGGGTTTTTTTTGGTTCTCATTTCCACATACTGGTAAAGAGCATAGGCATAGTTTATTAAATTCTTTTTCATCTTTCAGAAGTTTGTATTTTGTCTAAGAAAGAGACCATGTATAATGAATTACAGAAAATTTCAAGTAAATAAGAGATGACAGCAGTCTGCCTGCTCAGTATATGCACATACAAAAGAAAATAGATAACCCCAGCATGCTTCTCTTGTAAGCACAACCCTGTTCAAGGTCATAGTCCCAATTTTATTTGATTTTTTTCTGTCATTGGTCCATATCTGTTTGAAAATCGAAAATCACCATTTTCCTCCCATTAAAGTTCCATTCATAAGTAAAACATGACATTATAAAGAAGTACTCTCCAAAAATAAGAAACACAATGTTTATTACGTGTGTCCCAAAAATAGCTACTGTAATGTCACATCCATATTTTTGCTGTCCAGAAAGTAATACAGCATCCACTAACTGGTACGAAGTGATTGACTATGGAATTACAATCTAGATAATTATGGTCTCAGAAATTTGCATTTCTGTAAAATGTTATAGCCTCAAAATGTCACAAAAACAAGTGATCAAATAATCCACTTAATTTTTCAACCTTGTTGCTATTCTCATTTTAACTGAATTCTTTGAAATAACATTTTCTTTTTAATAAATAATTTATGTTATTATTTAATATTCATTTACAAGAATAGTTTTGTGTTCTAATTTCCTCATATTCTTTACATATAACGAGTATAAAACTAGAGGTTTTACCTTGCACTGTAGTTTTCATAACAAGTAAGTTGGCTGATTTTATAGAGAGCACATCTGTGATGGAAGCTTGCAGCTAATTCAACAACTCAAAATCCAAATGTTGACTCCTCTTCTTGATTAGACCTATGTGGACTTTACTTTTATAATTCCATATATACAGTATAACTCCATATTGATAGTGTACTGGAGTGTAACAGCATAGTGTTATATACAGTTACAGCAATAATAATTGTTAAAGACTCTATGTTTTCATATCCTTTTATGCTGTTGATAGTGTCATGGGAAATCCTTTTCAAGTATAGATCTGGGGACAAAATTTTGGCAGTTTGAAGGAACTCCTAAATGCTTTGTTTATCACTGATAATACAGAGGCTTTAGGCATAAAGCTACTCCTACTTTTCATCTTTTTACTGCATTGGTTTCTCTTACTATTTAAGTTAATGGACATAGTTTTGGAAAGATTCCAGCATAACAGAAATTAGTGGGAGCCTTGAAGTTGCAGGAATAAGCCCCAAATCTGCCACAAATTACTGGAACACTCTTTGATATGATATTTCATAGTTTCATGTAAATATTATTTTTAAATTGCTTCTGATTTATCTGAAGTAAATAGTATTTATAGAATTTAATCAGGCATATAGTAATAGTATTTTAAATTATATAAAATTATCATCTTTGCTGAGATGACACAGCAATAGCATCACCTGTAATATATCATATATCTCATTGTTTATGATCTGTTGAAAATTATTCCTTTCAGTGTGCACAATTATGAGACAGAAGTGGACACCAATGATATTAAATGTGTATTGCATTTTATCAGTTTGCATTCTTTTGGAATAAATAACATCTGAAGTATTGCAGCAGAAGTAAATCCAAATTAAATTTTTTTTTTTTTTTTAATTTTCCTGGGGTGAAATGAAACTTTGCTTTGTCTAAAAACAACCCTGACTAACTTCTGGAGTTACCTCTGGTCACCAGCTGTTGTTTGCAGATCCACTCCCACAGCTCTATTCTAATTGTTAATGTAGTGGCACATCCTAAGTGGGCAAAATGGTTCTAAGATAAGAAAATCCTAGTTGTTATGCTGAGATACCTTTGTATAATAAGAAGGTATGAAATGCTTTATTAGGTATTGTTATATAACTTCAGTGTTTCAGTAAGAGCATAAACCTTTCATTGTTAAAGTTGATATGGGGAAAATTACAGCCTGTCACTTAATCTTATTTTATGCTAATGTTTTCTTGTCTTCCTTCTTGTCACTTCTGGAAAATATGAGATAATAGCTGAATGACATCTAATTTGGTTTTCACAAATAGGAAAACAAAGTAACTTGCTCTTACCACCTAGTAAATCCAATCTAAAATCTTACATGGAAGAAAATGCTAGTAGGATAAAATAACTTTGATACAGTTTGTCTGTATTTTCAGTGGTGATTAAGAGGTGTATACAACTCTTATGGCACTTTTTCAACACAGTTTTAGATCTGTGTGCAGTGGTTTGATCCTCTAAGATAGTATAAACCACCCTTAGGCAGTATTAAGTAATTTAAGTGCAAAAGCCATTAGAAACATTGCCTCATGATAAGTACATCCTCTCAAGCTGCCTCCAGTAATTTATCTCTTGTGAGGCATCAGATAAAGCTGATTCTGTTTACATATTTTGTTTGTGTTTGAAGGCATGACACTAAAGAAAGTGGGTGGTAAACCAGCAGTCAATGCACCCTGTAATTGACTTCTCTCTGGGCTATAAAGTGGTGTTTAATGTTAGGCTGTGTTTTATAAGCCTCACTATTCATTTATGTAAGTGTAGTCCAAAAGGTATGAACACTGAAAAAAACAAGATTAATTGTTTAGGATTATATTAAAATGTACTAGTTGGTATAGTGAAATATGTTAAGTAGCCTGTGATATATAATGCCACTGGCTCCATACTTTTGAAGATTGTGTGAAATTGTAGATGCTGTAGATTTGTACAGAGTACCTGAAATTACCATCCTCCCACAGCTGTTACTGAGATAGTAAGAAGTTTCAAGAAAGAGAAATAAATTTATTCTTGGTAAGTAGTCTGCTTGAAACTGCTTACCAATTTTTTTTTTTTTTCACAAAACTGACTGTAATGTGGGAAGATTTTTGTTAAAGAACATTTTTTACTTTATTAAAGGTATTGAAGGTTAAATACCTTTTATTTAGTAAAAAGTATTTTTTTTTTTTTTAATACTTTTTACTATACTTAATTATTAAATCTACCTCCTTCTGACACTGCCCCCATCCAACCTGACCTTGAACACTGGCCATCCCCAACCTCTCTGGACAACCTGTTCCAGTGTCTCACCACCTTCACAGTGAATAATTTCTTCCTTTTTTCTTATCTAAATCTACCCTCTTCCAGGTTAAAACCATGACCCCCTTATCATTACATTCCCTAATTAAAAGTCCCTTCCAAGCTTTCTTGTAGGCCCCCTTTAAGTATTGAAGGCTGCTATAAGGTCTCCCCAGAGCCTTTCCCTCTCCTATTCTCAAAAAAACCATCAATTCTCAGCCTGTCCCCATTCTTAGCACTTGACCCAGATACAGCCACATTCTTATTTTTGGGGGACCATAACTGAGGAAGATTTTCTCTCCACTTCTAAGTGAATCAAGGAACTCAACACTTTTAAGTCTGCACAGAGATGTACTGCTGGGATAATGTCCACATTTCTCATGACAACCTTCACAATCTTCACAGATGCTGGTTTGCTAAATATTACAAAAATGGTACAAGCAATTCCTTGCTCTTTCACTTCTGGCAAACTGTTAGCATTGGTCTGTACAGTTTCTCTTGTGACCTCTGTGCTCTAACTACTGTGATGAAGGCACTGGGACCATCTCTCCATTTTGTTATGCTGATTTATAGCAAGTGATCTACTTGGACAAATTTGTTGGAATCTCATCACATCACCTCAGCTGAACACCAGCCTCCTCTAGTGAAACACTGATAGTTATATGAACTACTACCTTTGGCCATATTTAGTCATCAGGAACACTTTGTCATCTTTATTTTTTGTTTTTTAGAGGATATACATCAGCTGACTCTGCAATTGATTAACATCTACTATGACCACTGGTTACTGAGCACTCTTTTAATAGGAGTTTTCATCCTCAAATGTGTCTCTAGAATTAAAAAGTGATTCATGGTTCTTGCTTTAGTGCAAGCACAACTGCATTTTGTTGAGATAAAAACCCCACAGAAACAGCTGTTCTTAGCACTTGGCAACAATTACTATCATACACTGATTTTGGATTTACTAAATATTATGATCAAAGAATCATAGAATCATGGAATCATTAAGGCTGGAAACAACCTTCCAGATCATCAAGTCCAAAGGTCTACTAAATATTATCAGGAACACTAAACCATGTCCTGAAAGTGTCACACCTAAACATTTTTTAAACACCTGCAGAGATGGTGACTCCAACAGCTCCCTGGGCAGCCTGTTCCAATGTCTCACCACTCAGTTAAAAAAAAAATTCCTAATATCCACCCTAAACATCCCCTGGTGCAACTTAAGCCCATTTCCTCTTGTCCTATCACTAGTCACCTAGGAGAAGAGACCAACACCCACCTCACTACAACATCCCTTCAGGTAGTTGTAGAGAGCAATAAAGTCTCCTCTCTGCCTCCTCTTCTCCAGACTAAATAACCAAAGGACTCTCAGGCCTCTCCATAAGACATTTTCTCCAGACTTTATATGTAGTTAAAACAAAAAAATACATCTTCCATCATTATTATAAATCTTGTAAGCCTGATATAAAACTTGTATAGTCAGGTTTTAATCATAAACCTTTATGCTTATAGTTTTGGTTTCTTACAAACTTAACTGAATTGGTGATATGGAAAAAATGGCAAGATTATACCTTTCTGTAAAGTTTGACTCCTAATTTCCTTGCATTTTATGCTCTTCTGGCTAACAAAGCTGAAAACTGAAACTGTGTTAAAATGAGTTAAAAGGTATTGCTCTGATCACAAGCAAATAAAATTATGCTTTATATGGTACAGAGACTGCAATTGTCAACACAAAGTAATGAAAATCTGCAACAAATATTGAAATATTTGTTACATAAACCAACAACCATTATTAAATCATTTGCAACAGAGGTAATGTGGTGGCTTACTATGAAAAGATTACATTTACCTATTGTTTAGATATGATGTTAGAAATTAGGTATATTTGTCAGTCTTTAGATACATTTACACTTCTCAAGTATCCCTTTTTTCTATGAGCAATTTTTTTCCAATATCTTCTGTTACCTGCATGAACACGTTACAGAAAAATGCAACATTTTCTAAAGTTCAGAGTGATCTGTTAGAACAACAAATTTGAATACAGCCAGTAATTTAAAAGTGTATTTAAGCATACAGTTATTGTTATAGAATGGAAATTGTTCAGATCTGGATATATGATGAAAAAAACCCCTCACCTTTCCAAGAAAATAAATGGGTTATTGAAAATACAGCTGCATTAACTGTCTATCTTCAACAGACTTTTCAGGAGTTGACTACATTGGAAATTCAAGCTCCTTCATGCATATGTGATTGATTATTGTTTTTTCCTGAGAGGTGCTATTGAATCCAAACCACACTCAGAAATACATTCCCTAGAAAGACAATATTCTTACACTAACATTTCCAGAGATCTAATGTATAGAGGTTCAATCAGGGTGTGGAACAGCTAAAACTGTGTCCCATTTACATTTGTCTGTTTACATCAAGGCTGAAGTTGATCAAGTCTCTAGCAAACAACTAAATAATTCAGTCCAGTGGCAGCCTTATTTCACATGACTTGTACACCTGTCTTGATTGTGAATATAGCTGTTTTCCAAGAAATGGAGCTTTGCTTTGATGAAATGTGTCTGGAAAAACAATTTTTAATACATTCAGTAAATAATACTTTGTTATTCAGCTCACGTGTTTTTCATCTCTATAGAACCTCTTTGGTTTAGATTCTGATGACTAAATAATTTAGTCCAGTAGAATCAGGACTACTTCATTTTCAAATTACAGCTGCTCTGGGCAGCTGATGTTGCAGAGGGTCTCTCTCTGATGGATGGCACTGGAAAAGACAAACAAAAGGACAAACAAAAGGGATAGATGGATAAGTTGGGAGTCTTACAGCCCCACTTTTGAAAAAATACTATAGAATGTCTTTGTACAGCCACACAGTGTAGAATTGTTTAGGGCCCATTACATCATGCTCTGCTGCACTGTAGAATGAGGTGATGTGATTGGAGCAGCTGATCACTTGACAAAGTGTAGAGGAAAATAAAATGGATATATATGGGTAGCAGAAGTGATAAGAACAAATTGTGAGCATAATTATCTTTGATTGCTATCCCTTTTAAAATGTAACTGCTTTGTAATAGCAATTTGGTTTGAGTTTATGATGGTATAGAACTTATCTCAGTTTTAATTTCTTAGAAACCATATAGCAAACAATACCATGGTGATACCAAAATGAGAGTAGATTATCTTTAGTTGTGTGAATTTGAAGCCCTTTTTGCAGTTTCAATTAGTTTAATTGATTGTAACTGTTTCTAATCAACTGGGATAATAAAGCTAGCATCAATAGAGATTTTTCATCCCCATTTTGATGGTGGCTAAATCTCTGCCCTTATCCTCCAGTTCCTCTGGGCCAAATGCAACTGTTCCTAACACATTACAGTGCCTTGTCTCTCTTCCAGTTTTAATGTAAGCAGCATCAATGTGATGGCATTTATTTTGATGGATAGTCTCCTCGGGGACATAGACAAGCATGGAATGTCAGTGCTGGTATTTTTCAGTCTGCTAAGAATCTTTGAAACTCCCATGCAACATAATCTGCTGATCCTTTTCTGTGACAGAGCACAGATATTTAGAGTTAGGCAAAGTAAAACCACTCGCTGTTATCCAATAAAACTTGCTGGAGCATAATGAGAATCTATTCATTGACACCAGTGTTTTTATTTTTAAGGCTAATTCTGTCTCCTCTCTTACTGAACACGTACCTGAGCCACTGGGAGGACATTAATTATCAAAGTGTACAAAAAGAGTAAGGTGACCAGTCAATAAGTTAACAGCAGGAGAATGTACTTTATAAGTCAGGGTTAAGTCTGTTCTTCTTTTCTGGCCTCTTTAATAATTTCTGAAGATATGCACATGTGCATAAATTCAGGTACCAGGAAAAGGTAACAGCAAACTGATACAGAAAAGTCTACTATATATTTTCAAGCAGATTCTCCACAGAATAATAAAGCTTTATTTGCTGTTTTACATTTGTTTGGGGTTTTTTTTGTTTGTTTTCTTTTGTTTTTAATTCAGTAGTACTGGAGCTAGGTAAGAACCTCAAATGTTGTCTGCTCTGTTGATGTGCCATGGAGATACAACTTTACTGATCTTTTTCTGGATCCCTCTTTTGTACCTTTATATAGTTGATATTAATGGATCCCTGTCAGAATGAATTTCTATATCTTATCCATTTAAGAGCAGTTTGTGTAACACATATTTAATTTTGTTAGTGCTGTAATATACCTGTAAGATACACAATTCTAGCATATTACATATATCTCATTTTACACAATGATGTGAATATTCATTTGTATCATTTAGCACCAAGTTTTCATGTTTGTTATCTACCCAAAAACCTTTATTCATTTTGTTTCATTGAGGTCACAATCCAAAACCCCTTTATTTCTTTTTTGTTTTGGTTTGGTTTTTCCAAATGTGTTGTTCTGTTTGACTTACTGTACTGAGAACATTTGCTTTCAGGAATGCATTCATCCTGAATATCTTAGTGATTGTTTACTGAATGCTTTGGTGTTTCTCTCCAAGACTGTAGGTTAGGCTGCAGCTCTTTCTCTGCATATAGAGATTATTCCATTCTCCAGATTCTGGAATTTAGGCCCAGAAATAAGAACAGTTTTATATTTGTCTAAGAAAATGTCTTATATTTGATTTAAGGAGGCATTATACATTTATGGTGTTGTATAAGTCTTCATCTTTTAATGAGCTTGTAATGTATTATTACTAGGTCAATTTTATGGATCTCATGTTAAATGAATTTATTCTTTTAGTTTAGTACCAGTTTGCAGTTATATATAGAGCTATCTGAAATACAAATAACATTATATACAGGAACACCTATTTTTTTATACTCAGATAGCTATTAATATCTTTAACCCCACCCCATTCTGTTGTTAATGGGATCAGAATTAGGCTCATTGACTTTTTGAACTGTTAACACTGCTGTCAGCAAGATTGAGTGCTACTGTCATTCTTTACCCTGACATCTGCCTGTTTCAAGGTATAAATGAACACAGGACTTACTTGAGGAAATGTTTACATTTGCCTGTATGAACATCCAGGAGAGACATTATGACATACTGGAGTCTTGAAAAACCCTGCAGATTTCAAAAATTAGATTGCAAATGTTTGCAGTTCAGCCTCATTAAATAGGATTAATAGTAAAGGGAAAGACAGAATTTAGATTTCTTTTTGATCCAAAAATGCAAGAAGACAGAACAAGTGCTTCTTCTGAAAACCTATAAACCATCTGAAGTACAGATTTATTTCTATTTGCATAGTGAAACTAAGGGAAAAAAAGATATTAAATGATCTATTTGATTCCTTGGTAAAGCCATTTTTCTTTTAAAAGAAGAGGTAAACCTGTGTGAAAATTTATTTTCCACTTTACAATCCTTCTGTGATTTATATGTTACTATTACTTGATACTTTCTACTGTTCTGAACCTTTAATTTTTGTATCTGCTTATAGCATTTTTATGCAGACACCATAATTCTGTGTTCTGCATTGTTTGAGTAATATGTAGCAGCTGTCTGTTCTGTTTTTGTCATTGTACAAATCAATCTATTTTCTTAAATGGAAAGGAGAAAGAAAGAGGTCATCCTAGATGTTGTAGACAAACTAAGTTTGTCTAGTCTGAAATACAAATGCAAATCCCACAAGCTCTTTCCACTTAATGATCAGAAAAGGCTTTCTTTTAAAAGATAGCAAAATATTTATCTGCCACTACTTTTGACTCATTAAATCACTTCAACAACTTGTTCCAGATTTTCCAGAAGTCCCCCATCTTAACCACAACTGCATGTCCTTAACATACAAGATACGTTTCAGAGAAGGAAGCAAAAGCTCATTCTTAGATATTGCTTTAAGACCTAACAATGCAAAGATACCAAGTGCAAGTGCCAAGTGACATTCTTCAGCCTTCTCTGGATTTTCAGTGAGCAGGAATTGAGAACATCAATGATCTCACAGGCTGTACCACATAGTTTGCAGGCCATAAGTTGAAGTTCTTAAAAATCTCCAATGCTACACACCATATTTTACCTGAATTTTTAGCATTTTCTTACCAAGATGATTTTCTATTTCCATGGTAGCAGACAATTTGGACAGAATTCAAACAAGTGGGGTTTTTTTTTCTTCTTAGCAGGTAGTATTTTGAATAAATAGATGCATGCAACACTCTCAAGTCATATACACCATCCAAGAGGTTGTCCAGCATTGTTTCAAGTCTGGGAAAAAAAATCCAGATTCTCATGACCCTTGCCTCTTCTGTGGTACACCCAGTAACCAAACCATTAGGTAATATAGTAATCTTACTGAACTGGGGAAGGGAGATGAGGAGGTACCTCCTTCTGAGGTACTTACTGTTGCAGGGTAATTACTTTGACTAATATCTGAATGTCTTTACCTAGAGAAAAGGACTCTTTCACTGAAAGATACCTTCATTACAATAAACATACAAATCTTACACTTCTGAGGAGTTACTGCATACTCTTGACATAGGGTGAGGGAAAAATGAGGAAATAACTTACTACCTCCAGGTCATAATTTTGTATCAGCTCATTGTTTTTAGTGAGAAAATTATTAGCACAATAAACATGTAGAAAAATTTCCAGATATACATACATTATCTTGAAGTCAAGGAAGCCATAGGATATAAATTAGCTGCTTATGAAGTTCTAAGCAAAATAAATATTTTAAGTGGGAAAAAAATATTGTAAATACGGTGGAATTAGCAATTGTATTATGTAAACAATATATAATTAAAAGTGATTTATACTATCTTGTTTAGTCTAAAAGTGTTGTTATTGGAAGTCATGTATTTTTTAGATAAAAGAATGTAGCTTTCTGGTTCCAAATTTTAGAAAAATGGGTAAAAAAGACAGGACAATTTACTTCACTTTCCAAAGTGACAGACATACACTAGCTTGTCTTTAGGCAGCTGGAGATATGTACTGTGTATCTGACAGCATTGTGCCTTTCGCTTCTCATCAGAAATGATCTTATACCAGTGACCAGATGATCTGCTTTTATAAGAAGTTATTTCAAGCCAGTGATCCTCCTTGGCAGCTAAAGACCTGAGTGGCTTCTGTTAACAGTCCATCAACTTTAAAAGCTTTTCTTTCCTCATCAATTATCCTGAATTCATATTTCGCTTGGTTTATTTCTGATGGACACAAACTCCATTTGAGGACTTGAATGCTATCTGAAATGCAAGTTCCTACTACAGAACTATTTTCCATGGTATTTCTGCTCCTTTTGCTGTAATTTAACTCTTATAATTTATTTATTTTTTTCTGTTCTAGATCCATTTTCTGATTTAAATATTTCTCTACATTTTCCCCCAGCAAACCTCTCCTCTTTGTTGTTAGAAATACTTCTTCAAAGTGAAGTCAGTAGCCACAAAACCTTTATAACATTTCCTCATGTTTTTATTTACATGTTGAAAGTAAATATTGTTCACTGTTTAACAAACACCAGGATTAAAGATCATCAGGATTTTTTTTGTTGCTGTTTTTGTCAAACATGAAAAGATTAACAGAGATGTTGGGGTCTCAGTAGACTCTTGTCAGCACTCCATTGTGGTTCTGAGTGCAACCTAATGAGTTTTTCAGCCTCAGCCCTGAGGTCCTTATGTTTTTTTACAATGTATATAATAAAAATGCAGCATATAGCAGATAACTTTGAGTTGAACATCATTATGTCTTAGAAAACTGCAGAAATGACAAAGAAAGTAAGTGAATGACTTACCCAAAACGCTATGAAAAAAGAATTTTGAATTATTCACTTCTGCTTTCATATGGACCATCATATATTTATTAATATAATATCATTACATAATCATATTAATTAATATAATATGGTCCATCATATAATTATTAATATTCAATACTTAAGTATTAAAGCCACTATATAATTCAGACACTGATCAATAATAAGTTGTTACAGGAAGATTTTTTTTTGGTAACACTTTTTATGTGAAAGTTCCCGACATTTACCACAGTCTTAGATTTCCATGCTTTAAAATTAAAGAGGTAGATACCTATCTTGTCAAGAGAATTTCAAGAAGAGAAGATTGTAAAAGTTTTTCTATCTTGTGAAAAAATTTGAAGGCTGAAAATCCTATTCTACATCAGCATGATGTAGAATGCAAGATATTTTGGGAGAGGCAAACCAGGTTAGTCAAGGCATTCATTTGTGACAGAGAATCTCATTTCCTTCTGTTTCTGACTGAAATCCTGAGAGCCTCAAGTTGCTAAGTGAGTCTAACCACTAGACTATTGGTGTCAGGCAAAGTCACTTCTGCTGCTGTTGTATTAACATTGTATTAACAAAAATAATCATGGGACAGATTATCCAGTTTTGTTGTTTTGTTTTTGCTTGGTTTTTATTTATTTGTTTTGTTTGCTTTTGTTTTATTTTCTTTTCATTTGAATTCATATTTAGCATGCTTCTTGAATTCATATTTAGCATTTCTTCTTCCCTTGGAAGGGAAAATGTCATTTACAGTCTAAAACAATAAGAAAGATGATATTAAGTTCATATCTCTGTCTATATATGTATGTTTTCTGAGTCTAACAACAAATGTTTAGAATATATTCTGTATGTAATATAGTGCAATACAAAGGGGTTGTATTTGAAGTCAGATACAGATTATATTAATTCACTTATACAAAGAGCTGCTTTGATGTGAGTGATGCTTATTAATTAAACATTGAAATGTACCAAATGCACTCATTTGGTACATTTCAGGTAAAACACATTTATTACCAGTATACTCAAGCAGATGCTATCATTTAAGACATCATCTTTACAAGATTTAAGCTGGTCATTAAATGAAGATTCAGCATTTCCAATGCTCAGGAAGAGCTCACTAAGGACTAGAAGTCTCACAGCTGCAAAACACACACTTCAAAAAAAAGGCACTAGTATTCTCTTTGAACAAATGTTTCCTAGTCACCTGTGTCTTTATACACAAGGGGAAAGGAATTCAGGAGAATAATTTATAGCTTTTGGAGAATCATCCATAGCTCCAGTCCTGTGGTATCTCTCAGGTTTTGCAGAGGCTGACTGGTGAAGTTATGGTTGTCATCAAATTTCCTCTTCAATATGTTAAGCAGAATAATTCCTATATTCTTTTAAGAAGTTGTTTGTTTTGTTTTGCTTTGTTTTTAAAGAATTTTAGTCTTATAAATTCTAAGCTTTAGCTCCTTGGTAATAAATCCATTGCCTGAGGAATTATCTTGTGCATCTAAGGATGTTTCCTTTTTCTCCAGTAGAGCTTAGAGCTGTTTAAAGATAGGAGATTTCTCAGAAGAATAACCTTTATCCTTAAAATACTGGTGCCTTTGTTTTTCATTCTGATCCTTCAGAAATGATTTTCTTTTCTAATCAAATCATGGTAATGTATGGTGAATCAAATAATGGTAAAGTAGGAGCTGGTGCAGAAAGTCAAATCTAAAAACTGTATATCATTTTAGCTGAACAAAAATTATTTGCAATCACACAGAAATATTTTTTAAATGTTATGCCTTCTGAAATACTATATTTTTATTACATTTTTTTTTGCAGCATATAAGAATTCTGATGAGAATATTACCTAACCCATCACACCAAACTGTGTTCCAGTGCATTAGGACAAATGATAGGTATGTTACAATCACATATGTAGTTAAATTGAAACAGGCTTGTGAGAAAAAAAATATTATTTACCCAACATATTAACATCAATGGATAGAAAAAGTATCTTCATATGGTAGTCAAGCATGTATTTGCTTTCTAATCTGCTTTCCGCAATATCATGGACTAAATCCCAATTGTAACATCTGTACTAGTGGCCTATGTAAAATAAATTTCTGTAATATTGTGATACTTTTCTCAACCCTCATAATCAATCAGAACTTTTTTAGTAATTTTTTTTTAAATGAACAAAACCAAATTAATTACCTGAAGAATCTAGGTACGGAAATTGTTGATATAGAATAAAGATTCCTACAATGTTTTTATGTCACTGCTTTTCTGAGTGAGTGACTTTTGAAATGGATTGCTTTGATTTAAAATGTGTGTATTTGGGTATAAAACACCTCTGTACAACTAGGCTGAATGAATTGGGTAGTATATTATAAAGCTTATTTATATATTTTGGTTAGTTAGACAACATTTGCATTTATTATAGAATCAAAGATTGAGCAGAATAAATTTAAAGCTTATTAAGACAATGTTGTGTAATATATATTTACTGGTGACAATAAGAACAATAGCAAGTGAAGTTATGTTTATTTTTTTTTACTATATTTACACATTTTTAATTCCTTGCCTATGAAACATTATTAAGACCATACATGCAATATCCCTGGACCATTGTATTAATTGTATTGATGTAAGGCAGCTGAGGACATCTGACATGAATTAAGATTTTATAGTTAAGAATAACTATACATTTATAATAATGAATAATGAGGTTACAAAGGAGAATCTGAAGAGTTTTCATGCTGTTTACCTTTTCTAAAATATAACAGTACAAAATTCTTTGAGTTTTTCTGTAACACTGAATTCTCTGGTCACTTTTTATTTGATAAAGGCATTTTTTTTTTTGCATAAAGAAATCTCACCTCTTAGGATTGGAGGCTCTAGGGAAAGGTAGATAGACCACGAAAATTTTCTGTAAAAGTTCAGTAGGTAAATTCCTGGTAAATATAGAAAGAAGGATGAAGGATAAATGACCTGGAGAGGATGAAGGGTAAATGACCTGGAGAGCAGAAATATTATTTGGAATAGTTTCAAATCAACTGACCTACCTTGCTCTTTTGCATACAGATGTGAAAGGGAGAAAGGCTGTGAAACATCTAATATGTGAATGGATTTGGGGCTATTTTTGCAGTCATTTAGCTGAAGGCACTTGAACTTGATGATTTGCATTGACACAGTGTGTGCTGACTGTAGTTAATTGTTAATAAACCATTAGATGTTCTTTAAATTGCACCCTTTTTGTTATGGCAAATTTTCCAGATAACTCATTTATAGATTAATAAGCTTTTATAGAAGCTTTTTTTTTATTATTATTTCTTGCTTTCAGAATTCTAATTCTGCACTTGGATTGTTGTCTTATTCTTTAATCTCTTGCTAGTATAAAGGTATGTAGCTCCACAGAAGAATGAAATCTGTTTTGAGATTCTCTGTTGCTTTGACAGTTATAATAACAGTTCCTTTGTCATTTTAGATTGACTAAAATTTATGGTTTTTTAATAATACATTTTTATCCTTCATGTGTTTTAGATTATACATAATGACTGCAAGAACCATAAGTATCCATGATTATTGCCTACTACCTTATATACAATAGAATAACCTCCACAGAATTATTTGCTATTTATTTTGAAAAAAAATATCCCATCTGTTGTAATAATATCTTTGGGGGGTTTTGTTTTGTTTTTGTTTGTTTCTTAAATGTTAAATATTCTTGACAGTTCTGCTTTCCCATGTACCTTTTTTTTTTTTAATAGCCTGGGGTCTACTTTTCATAAGTTTAGTTTAAATTATTTAACTTTTTTTTTTCACTTGCTTGTAAAGATTGTTTAATTCACTTTGATTCACTTATACTTTCTGTATTATTTTATCATTTTCACTATGCATGCAATCATCTATGATGTGGATACTTTGTGATTCAGTTCCCAAAGCACTGTCACATAAATAATGTATTTCTAGACTTTTGCACAAGCCTATTAACCTGATTGACCTCAAACCCCTTTCCAATTTGTAGGGTTTCCTTCTATAGCAATACTTTATATTTTGCACCCGATTCAGTCTTTTTATCCAGTATCCCATTTTAACCCTTATTCTTTATGTCAACCACTAATCTCTAGTTTGGAACCTTGTCAAATACTTTTGAAAATCTGAGTATATTACATCCACTGAATTTTTCTTATCTCTTACAGCAGCAATATCTTCAAAGAACTCCAACAGGCTAGATAGCATGAGGGTTCCTTGACAGAGTCTTTGCTAGTTATCCTTAATCAAACTATGCTTCTCCAGGTGCTCTCCCTATTGCAAAGGCCTGGGTGAATTTTTTTCTTCATGGACTACTATCTACAGTTTGCTGTTAAACCATTTCTGCCTACTTAAAATTTAAATCTAGAGTTTTCTTTGGCTTCAGCTATTGCTGTTATTCTTCTAATGGTCATATATTATGCCAATATTTTTGTCACATTTTAAATATTATCATTAATAGATCAAAGAATTATCCTGTTTGAAAGAAACCTTCAAGACCAAGTCCAATCATTAACTCAGCAGTGCCAGGTCACCACTCAACCATGTCCCTCAGCACCACTTTTATACATCTTTTAAATACCTCCAAGGATGGTGACTTCACCACTTCTCTGGGCAGCTTGTTCCAGTGCTTTACAACTCTTTTGGTGAAGTAATTTTTCCTAATATCCAATTTAAACTTCCTCTGCTACAACTTCAGGCTATCTCCTCTTGTCCTACTGCTTCTTACATGGGAGAACAGACTGAACTCCCCATCTCACTACACCTCCTTTCAGGTGGTTTTAAGCAGCAAGAAGCTCTCTCCTGAGCCTCCTCTTCTCCCTCAGCTGCTCCTCATAAGACTTCTTGTCTAGACCCTTCCCAACTTTGTTGTCCTTCTTTGGACACATTCCAGCACCTCAATGTCCTTCTTGTGGTGAGGGTCCCAAAACTGAACACAGCATATTACTGTTTGACTTTTAGCTGGTCTAACCAGATCTGTTATGTTGAGCTATGATTTTCACTGGAACTTTCAGAGTAGTTCTGCTCTCTGCTAAGCAGGTGAATTGCTGCTTTAAGAAATTGCAAAGAAAATCTCTTATAATGCCCTAGAAGTGTTAGTCAAAATTTGTATAATTTTTTCTTAGTTTTGGACCTCAGTTTTGAGCTACTCCTAAGTTCACAGCAAGTGATATCATGACTGTTTGAAAAACATAATTTATTTGAGGGATAACTCTTCCTCTTCTTCAACATGTGTTCATGAAAAAAACAAGATTCCAGTTGCTATGATCTTTAGCTTATGTCTCTTATTCCTGCATATACTGTCCTGGTAACTCTAACAACCAAGTATAGAAATGATCCATTTCCTTATTTTCAAATAATAATTCTGTGGAGACTTACATAAATGTATATGGCTCCACTGGTATATATATATATCTGTATATGACAAGAAACATGACAAATAAATATAATGGAATATTCTCTCTTCTCTCCTCTCTCCTCTTTTCTCTATTTCTCTTTCCTCAGACTTAAAAAAAAATATGGATCTGCTAAATTTGAATTCTCCTGAGTCTTTCTGCAGCATCAATCTGTAAATGTCAACTTTGACTTTGTTTATTTTTAGGTCTGATATTTTTATTCTGTATCTTCTTGAGAAGTCAGTAAACCACATATTAAACTATGCTTCTATATGACAAGTAAGGCTCTTCTTCAGAAGTAACTGTCAAGACACCAGACATTAATGTTTTAAGATATTCCTTCTCTCTCCAGAGCAGTCTGGGGTACAAGGGGATGTGTGAAATACATTCTACAATTTTCCTGTCCTATTCATCCATTGCTGACTCCATTGGGGTGAGAATGTCAACACAATCCCATTGTAGACATTTTTGTTCTCACAGGACCATGTCAGATTGGTCTTTGTAACTAATTTGACTTTTTGCAAGGCTGTTAGTCACAGTTCTGTAATACACTGCTATTACATTAATCATTAGATAATGGAAATGGTAAGTCCATCCATCCATCCATCCATCCATCCATCCATCCATCCATCCATCCATCCATCCATCCATTCATCTTTCCTTTCATCTCTCTTTCCTCCCTTCTGTCTGTCCTTTCTTCCTTTGTTCTGTATGGTTTCTCTAAATGTTCTCTGCTGAAGCAGTTGCCAAAGAGTTCAGTAGAACAATCCCTTAAGCCAGTGCAGCTGATGGGAGTTTATTTTGGCTTTATTTCTCAATCAACCCATATAACTTTTATCAAGCCAATAGCACTGAAGCATTTACTTTTCTGCCACTCCACAGGGATGGAGTCTGCCATGCACAGAAGAGCCACATAAGCTATCTGTCTGAAATGGAAGATTTCCTTCTGTTTCTGCTGCCTCCAAGTTCTGAGCTGCTGTGACTGCATCTGGCTACAGCTGTTTGATGGGGTTTTTCTCATCCAGCATGTTTTATTGTTGCTCTTGATTGAGATAATGCCAAGTGCCTCTGCTATCAGGAGAAACCTGGAAATCAACAAGTGGATTTAAATTTCTCCTGTTTAACAGTGATGCATAAATTGTTGTTTGCTTTCAGCAGTGCTTAGCTGATTTGATAGTGTGAATATATTTTTTTTATTGTTCTCTGTCACCATATTTATAGCTAAAAATGTGCAGGCCTATAATAATTGCTCTAACTTTGGTAACAGGTTACAGGGAATGATTTTTATTTGCATCTATCTGATGCACCTATATGAAGTGATTTAACAGAAAATTGCCCTGACAATCAAGACTGTGTTGTCTTTGACAAAATTACTGTAGATAACAGCTTAAGAAAAATAATAATTCTTTATTGTGATGAGGTTCAATGAGAATGGCTATCATTCATTTGAACTGAACAACAACAAAACACTTAAAATATATTAATTGGGAAATAGTGAAGGTTTGAGGAATATATCTGTGAAACTGTATACCTAATTTTCTTGTCATTTTCTCTGTAACTCATGTTTATGACAAACTGTCACCATAAGGAAAGCAGACATTTCTTGTAGCAGAGTTTTGCTACCTCTTGAATGTGTTACAGGTTTGCTCTTCCTATGGCTTCAGCTGGGTGCATCAGCTCCATACCTTGGGCCTTAGATCTGTGATCTATTCACTTCAACTGAGAAGTTTGAACTGCCTCACAACTGTTTGTTTGGAGCACAGGCAGGACCTGACAACGCTGGATAGGGTTGTCCATAGTCTGTCCACAAGGTTTCTCAGTATGTAAGCAACAGCAATTCATTAATTTCCAGTACTTTGAAGACTATCATGTGACTGAGAAACAGGACTGAGCACTAAGGGATCCAACCTACACTGTAATATTTGTGCTGTGTGAGCTTATTCAGCCATGCAGAAATACACTTGCTAAACTGTGATGGGAATTCTCTGCTCTTGTCCTTGGGGGTTATAACTAAAATGTAGTGATGGAACCTTAGTGAGGGTTTCTGAACGTTGGCTGTTAAAGATTCTTTGTGACATTCAGTTCTGAATGCAGGCTGGCAGACTTCAGAGTCAAGTGTCTTCTGTTAAAGAGTATCTGTATCTGAAATCCACCCAGAGTTTGTACAGAGAAGTCCTTTATAATAATTACCCAGTTGATAGGTATTTTTTAATAGGTATTTTTTTTAATTTAAAGTGAATTAAAGTTTTTACAACCATTACAAATTCAGGATGCTTTCTGAAAAATAAGGATATTGATCTTTATTTATAATATAAAATCATGCTTAAGGGAAAATTATATTGCAAGGCTGAGGAATATTTTTGAAGAATTCTCTCACTAGTGTCAACCTCCATTAACTAGACTAGTCAGAGCAGGACTGTGTGTCAGAGAAATATCTCTGTCTAAAGGCATGGCTTCACTAGCCTCACAACACATGAACACACTGTTAGATTCCTTCTCCTCTTCAAGATGACAAGCATTTTACTCATTTTGAAAGCATTTTATCTGAAAAGAAGAACAAGGATAGGATGACCTCCACATAGGATTCTTCAGTACACTCACTTTTATAAAGTATCTGCCATTATTTAAGCTAGCACTTAAAGAGAGGTAAGGCCTGCATCATGATGAAAATTATTATTCCACCAAATATATAAACATTAATAAATGCCTGCATGACTTAAAAGGTATTGCCCTTAAAGTATTGTCTTAAAAATATGTTTCTCATTTGATATAGCACAATATAATATTACCTTCTCATCGTGTACATTAAATGTTTTTGGTGATGCTTTTTACAATATGATCCTTGTTATCCTACCTGTAAGAACACTCTGCATCCTCACTGTCTTTGATCTGGATCACAAATGAGAATTTCTCCTCCATCACTAAACCACATTTTCTTTTCAGTGTTGTTATTTTTACTTGGACATTTTTGCTGATCCAGTTCACTCTGTAGCCCCACAGAAGCAAGCAAGCAACACAAATCTAGAACAAGGATACTGCAGAGAGAAGAGAATAACTACTTCAACTGGTAGTGCTTCAGAGAGAAATATCTATGGACACACAGCCTCAGTTAAACATTTATGAGGAGATGTGTGGATATACTGTGCACATACCTAGGATCAATGCAATTTTTCTCTCATAAAGTGCTTGCCATCAGTCTTCTGCAAGCAGCAAGTGAAAACAGAAGCTGTCATCTGTGCCATGGTGTTTGCCTTGCACCCTGCAGGCAGCAAATCTCAGCTCAGTTCTCTTAAACATCAGGCATTTCTACTTTGCTTTTTGATAGCCAGAACATTTTCTCTGTCTGTCATACACTCCAACATACAGATGCATTTGTTAGATTTTGTTCTTCTTTCATTGTAAGGAACCAAAAAAACAAGAAAAAACAAGTTGTTTTTTTTCTCTCAGAGAATGCCCCTCTCTTATCTCAACTGTGTGTAGTACCTGCTAGGCATAGAAAGACAGCTGTAGTTGGATAACAGTCAGGAAAACTATATTCAAAAGATAAGGATCTGATATTTAACATAGTATACAAAACAAAATCAAACCCTCATCAGTGTCTATCAATATGTTAAGGGTGAGTGTGGAGAGGATGGAGCCAGACTCTGCTCAGTGTCATCCAGTAACAGGACAAGAGGCAATGGGAGTCAGTTGGAGCACAGGAGGTTTAGGGGAAACACAAGGGAAAACTTGTTCCCAGTGAGGGTGCCAGAGCCTGGCAGGGGCTGCCCAGGGAGGTTGTGGAG
>JAOEGS010000091.1:0-42342 GCA_025447755.1 Corythornis vintsioides
TATTTATAAACATTAATGAGGTCCCCCCTCAGCCTCCTCTTCTCCAGGCTAAAGAGCCCCAGCTCTCTCAGCCTCTCATAGTACAAGAGATTCCAACATCAAGGCTGATTGCCAGCCTGCTGAAGAAAGGGCATAAGACGGGAGGTAGCCTGTTTCCAAATCTTCCTAAAAGTTAAATGACTTTTTGTATTGTCTACATTAGCAAAACGTACTGCAAAAAATTGGCATGTTCTCTGGAATTTGTTTATAAACATCAAATGTTATCCCCCTTTTTTTGTCCTTGTCAGGTCTTTATATAAATCTCAAAGCTGGCAGCTGGTTCAGTGTTGAAAAAGTTAAAAAACATATGTCAAAAATTCCAA
Source organism: Corythornis vintsioides (assembly GCA_025447755.1). NCBI lineage: Eukaryota > Metazoa > Chordata > Aves > Coraciiformes > Alcedinidae > Corythornis > Corythornis vintsioides. Next base: position 363 of record JAOEGS010000091.1, read on the forward strand.
AGTACTTTAAGCTAGGCAATATCTCAAGTTCCATAAATAATGTTTAAAAATACCATGGAATTTGTCATGGAAACATTTAAAAGGGAAAATCAAAATTAAACCCCAATATTCTGTCTATTGTTCCAGGCCTTCCTTGCATAAATTTTGATGATAAAGTCTTACATCCTTTAGGAAGACTTTCTCAAATAAATAAACCTTCTATTTTATTGCATAAAACCCCCAAATATAAAATGTTTTTATTGGCTTATGAGTAGAAGTAATAGAAAACTGGAGGATTTTTAATGTTTAACTGAAGGTTTTAGAAGTACTGACCATCAGCAAAATGGATGAAATAAAAATGTTCTGTTTTTTCCCCCCTTTGAATGTACAAAAATTTAAAAAATATGAACAATCTTAAAATAGCAGGATGCTCTGTCCAGTATAGCATGCAGGAGAAAGTCTAAAAATAAGCAATATCAAAACAACATGTGAGGTGGAGAAATTAAAATGTAGTAGCAGATCTATTAACTGCCTTTTGACTGTGGTAGGGGAGCAGAATGTCAAGCCAGAAAGTACAAGATTAGAAGCTTAGAACTGGAAACAGGAAAGAGTCTCCACAGAATGGATTCTGAAGATTTTGCCTATGGTAATATTCTTACCAGCTGTCTTTCAAAATTTTAGATGCTGTGGGTCCCCATGTGGCATTTGGCTGTACCTGGAGTTAACGTGGGGCAGGTATATGAAATGCAGTAGATAAGTCTATAATAATTTTAAGGTAACAAAAATATTTATTAATCACCAGTTGCCACCTGCATTTATTATATTAGCCATGTCTATCAAATGTCACATTAACTGAAGCTGAGCAAAATTATTGTTTCTTAAATCTCCTCAAGTGTTTAATAACTCCTTGCCTGAAATTTCTATAATTGTTTTGATATGTTAGAGGTAACATTGATAAAGAATCAAATTGCTTAGGTTATATGGTTCAAAGTAGTAGCTTCCCAGTTATTAGCAGATGAATGGGTCAGCTCCAGATGTGGTTCATTCTTCTCTTCGAAGTTTTCACACACACTAGGTAACTTGTCTTCCAGTCTGTGAATAGACTTCAGAGGAATCAACTGGAAAAGGTCTTCTACTGACCTCTGGTTTCAATTTTAAAAGAAATAAAGTCTTCAGGATTTGCATGGATAAGATTTTAAACAAATTTAGTGTAGACAGCAAAGAGTTCAGTTACCTGTTTTGTGTTGTACTGGATCGGTGTGCTATTGCTGGTCACCACTGAGAAGACTGTTTCTGTAAAGGGGAACAGGCAGTTATGAAACCTTGCATTTTTAATAAATTTTGATCAAATGCACATCTGTACATCAGGAAGAGTCAGACTTGAAGAAGTCTTAAAAAAAAAAAAAAAAGAAAAAAGGAAAAAGGAAAAAAGCCCAAAAGAAATCTAAGCATCTAATAGTTTGAGAAAGGTGGGTATGTTCAGGCTACCTTTGCAGACACTAGCCTGAGTACGTTGGCTTGGCAGCTTCCCCCTTCTTGTTAGCCAGCTGGATTACAGCAGCAGTCCATCCAAGGAAGTAATTCTTACAACCAGATATCGAGCTTCTCTGCCAGCTCACATTTCATTTTGAAAGCAATTAACTGCAAGGAACTTGATTGCATCCAGCCAGTAATTTCCTTTGGACTCAGAGATAATAAGAGAAACAGAACCAGAAATAGTCCTCTGATGCTATACACAATATAATTGAATACAATTCTTCTAGCCTTCATCTATTAGGCAAATGAGTTTAAAAGTTTGGTGGGTTTTTTAAATCACATAGCTACTATGTCCCCCAAAAGTAATCCTCAGTCTGATTATAGGGTATAGTTTTTACTGTAGCTTGCACAGACTTTTGTTATAGCTGCAGCCTTTATATTGTAATTAAGGCTGTGTCAGTGTTTCTATTATGACCCTGCTCCAACAAATTACTCCAGGCTGAAACGATGTATGGGAGCAAAATTAACTCTGAAAAGCACAGGAAACAGGCTGTGATTCTCTGTGTGCCATCAGCACACTTCCCACTCTTATTTTCTTTCTCATTGTATTGAGCATTTTTCTTGTAAATCTCAGTTTGGGTGCAATTAATTTTAAAATTGGCAATAATGTAAAGCAGAAGTACAGAAACACTTTTGCCTATGTGAGTCCAAAAGAACCCCAACAGTGAACATAAATACTGGCCTGCACTGAGAGGCCAAAGTAAAGGCACTCATAAAAGAATGTTGGGGGTGGAAGGGAGAGAGATCAGGCAGGAAGCTTTCCAGTGAATGTAAAAATTTTTGTTCTATGCTTCTTCCTCAGGTTGGATTTGTTAGCATGATGGCTTTTCAATCTAGAAGTCTGTGTGGTCCATGTAGCTCTCCTTTCACCATCATCAGCTTGATAGTGGGGTCATATGAACATACAGCTTTTTACAGTTCACTTCTATTACTGTAACTGTTGTCTAGTACAAAAAGAGGTTATTTTCTTTCAAACTATCTCTTCCCAACAAGTAGAAGGAATTAATGCTTCCCACCCTCTTAATGAAATTGTTCTCGTGAGGGAAAGCTGCTTCATGCCTTTTGCATCTCCTCAAAAAAAAAACCAAACAACAAACTAAACAACAAACCAAAAACCAACTCTGTCCCTTGCAGCTATTCCTGCCTGATTAAAAGGCCAAGGGAAGGTGCTTGGAAGGATAAAATTTTTTTCAACAGACAGCACTTGTCACTCAAGTTCTGCATTAAATCTAATGCTGCTCCTCAGTTTTGATAATGTGAGTGACCCTGTATGCTACTATTGTCAGTGAAGAGGCTACATCCTCCAGGTGATGATTCAGAACATTACTGGAACCTTAAGGCAAATAACTTAACACCTTTTATTTTCTTTTTGCTTACAATGTTTATGTTTTATATGTCATCAGAAAGGAAGAATAATTTTTAAAATAGATGGTAATTCTACTTTTTAGGAAAAAAATATACTATTATTTCCCAAATTGTTTCCTTCTGCTTTATAAATTTTTCTAAATTTTGGGTTTGTTTTTTTTTTTCCAGTATTTTAAAAGCAGATTGTATTTCCGATGTAAAAATGTGGAAATAATTAAAGGTTACTGTCTGTATTCTTCCTTCCCAGCCTGTCAGTATATCTGCAGGACAGGGTCAGTACAGAACTGATGAGGCCAGCAGGAGATTGGAAGTTAATGTGATGTTATGTTTCTTATATCCCCTTCCACATCATGTGCTTTGGAAAAGGAGTTAAGCATAATAAAATATATGCACAAAAGAATATAAGTTTTACTTATATTTGACTAAGGCAAGTTTCCTTAGCTTTCTATTTATATAGATTGTTACAAGAAAAAAACCCTCTCAATAAAAAAAATGATTTATCATTTAAGGAGGAGAAACAGCAGGAGTTTAATACACAGTCAGATAATACACAATCAGATAACAGATTAGTTTACAAAGCCATTCTGCAATTAGAGATGCTTAGGTTTGAATGTTTCCCCTGCTCCCTGCACCACTGGTGTAGTAGGTGCATCCCTCCTCAAAGCTTCTTACATTTAATGTCATAGCTATGGAGGTTTGCTCCAGGAAGGAAAAGTTTCAGAGGTGCTTTATGTTAGCTCTAGTGTCTAACCATTGCTTTGGTACTTACACCTCCATGAAGTAAAGCAACTGTTAAAATAATGGCCTCATTTGTAGACTGTAGGGTGTTTTCATCTCTAAAAGTTTTACATTGTTTCTGACAGCTATTTTCTCTGCAGTGAAGTGAGAGTTTGAATTCTTCTTTGAACACAAACAACAATTAGAAACAACAGTAGTACATTAGGCCACTGACATGCATGCCTCCTCCTCTGAGGATCTGACTTGTCAGCAAAGTGTAATGTTCTTGAATGTAGTGACTGTTTAAGAAAGAAACAAAAAAAGCAAACAAAAACCAACCAAACAAAAAATCCACAGCCCACCACTTAATCAAATGGAAAATTGAATTGAGTGGAACTTGGAACAAATTCACATGATCACCATGCTGCCCACTGGAAATAATACCTACTGTAACACTTTCTTTCATAGCTTCTTAATTGGGTTCTCCTTTCGTTTCTTCATATGTACAAGATCAAACTACCATCTGTGGGAATGTAGGGTGTAAATATAAGTATAAATGTCAGCAAAACCAGCAGTGTTCTAACTATTTTATTTCCTAGCTAAAAAAAACAGTTTTCATGGGTGTTTTTTTAGTTACAACTCAAATAAAGCATTACAAAATATTTTTTGAGAACTCACCAAGTAACTATAATTAAATAAGGAAAATTAATAAAAATATACATTAAAATATTAGAATCTTTAAATTTTATTCACAGTTATCAGTGAAGCTGTGCTCAGAGCTAAGAGTCTTCTCCTTCCTCTGTTAGAGGCTTTCTATGCAATAATTCTGATGATATAATAGCTCTTAGCTACAAAGACCATATATTTTCTGAAAGCAGACTAGCTTCACATGTAGAAGTTACATGAGGGGGAAAAGAGCAAAAGTCTCAGCTCATTTTGAAGCTGGATTCCATGAGTATATGAAGATATGATTACAGAAAAGATGTACTCCTATTCCACATTAACCTTCAACACCATAGATAAAGAATATTTCCTGCCAACTCACAGTACCACTCTGTTAGTCCATGGTACAGCGTTCGGCGTTGTTTCAGGATGGGTGGTCACGTGATTCCTACTTTCTACATGGCAACCAATGCAGAAACAATCTGTCAAGGCCTGTCATTGAGGATCAATGCTAAATGTTACTCAGCAGGATGCAGACTGTATCTCGGTGGGTGTCCTCCTACTCTGCTTTGATTATGTTTGTTGTAAAGAAAAGCCTAGTTGTGCTTACAGCATTCATATTTCATCGTCTTTGTGGAAGACATTACAGCCTCTTGATTTGTCCCTGTTTCAACAAGATGTTGTTTAAAAACATATACACAGCATTTTCAGATTCCTTCAGCATAATCTGATTATAAAGGGGTTATGTGACAGTTTGTCTCTGCTGCTTATTGTGTGGCTTAAATCTCTGAGGACAAGCCAACTGAACACCCATACAATTTAGAGTCTGATGGCAGCTGTGGTTCAGAAATGTTGTTTTGGGCCAGATCTAGGGTCATCTGAGGAGGCACTTTGGCATACATCAAGGTAACAGAAGGATTTTCTGCTATATATTGCGTCTTGTAACTTTGTTAGATGACAGTGCTATAGGCTGGGTATGTGGGGGGAAGCTAATTAATTAAACAGAGTGGTAGTTTATTAATTTATAGTGAGAAGGAAAGGGAAAAAGAGGGAGAATTTTTTTATACTTTATTGTGTAAGTAGGAAGTAGTAAGTCCACGATTAAGTCTTTATCTCTGAGCACTGATAAATAGGTTGGTTATATATTGTGAAAGAGAAAACTGATATTACACTGGACAGCCAGCTGGGCTATTGCTTTTATAAAAGGATATTTCAAGCAAAAAAATATGTATTTCAGGAAGTGTGTCTGTGTTTTCCCTGTGACAAAAGCACTCACCCATGAATTCACATTGCCCCTCAATGTTTGCTGTCTTTGATACAGTTTTATAACACTGGTGCTGTACTAAAAACTTCTAGGCATGAACGAATACATACTAGAAGACCTTACCATGTGGATGGAGCTGACAAGTACTCTCTAGATGATGATCTGGTAAATCTAGAAGTTCTAGATGAGGTACTGTACTGTCTGAGTAGTCGTTTCTGACAATTGTGCCTCATTTCTTGCCTATTTCTGCATTTTAGGCTTCTTTTAACAGAATGAGAAAAGTTTCTTCTTGCAATCTTTTGCCTTGCCATGGCAAAGGAATTGTCACATGACTGATGTGCTATCATGACTTTGTTAAAATTCTATATAGTGTTATAATAACAGTAGCAGTAGCCCTATTATGTGAAGAATTTTAATTATTTTGTAAGTTTCTTAAAATGAGAAGTTTAGTCATGAAGATCTAGATTTAAGTGATTTTTTCCTAAAACTAATGGTTTTATATAGAATAATATGTTATCTACAGCTTCTGGGTAAAAAGTGATAAAATAGTATCAGTTGCATATTTTACTATATGACTTTTATGCAAAGTATCTGAAAATTTTTGGTTTTATGATCCTTAAATTTCATGCCAGCAAGAAAAAGACATAATGCTAGTGTCACTTTTAAAACAGTCTCTTACTGCAACTTAAAATTTAATCCTTTGAAAACTGTTATCCTTGTTTCATGGTTAAATAAAAAAAGAAATTGAAATTTACTATGAAGAGCAGCAGTAACATGAAAGGCTATTTTCTCTTCAGAAGGTTTGCTTCCTGAGCTGCTATAATGAAATATGTAGTGATTTGGAAATAGGAGTTGCGTTTGACTTAGTTTTGTGGCATTAGCAAGAATTTTGAAAATATTTGTTTGGTTTTGTGGTGTTTGCATTTGAAAAGTAATTAGTAACAGTTATTAGTATTTCTTAATCACTGTTCTCAGTATATTTAGAAAAAAAAAATCCCAACTGGGAGAATATTGTTTAAATGTCAAACTTTTTGTAATCTTCCCAGGATACAATTATCCATCAGCTGCAGAAGCGCTATGCTGACTTACAGATTTATACTTACGTTGGAGACATTTTAGTAGCCTTAAACCCCTTCCAGAATCTCAGCATTTATTCTCCTCAGGTAAGAGAGATTCCATGCTGTGGACAGTACTCACTTTACATTTATATTAACACCAGTGACTAAAATACTTAAGTGATGTATGAAGCTATGAGCACAGACTAAACCCCAGCCTCTTCTTTCTCCAGAAAAACGTGGCTACAACTATTTTTATTTTTAAATTTTTTTTAATTCAGTCTCATTTGATTTCATTCCTTTCTGCTTGGTTGCACAAATTCCACAGGAGGGATGAAGATTGCCCCTAGCCAAATTTGTGCCTCATGTCTGGTATTTAGGGCTTTCTTCTGCAAAAAGAAGATGGTTATATGAACCTCCTTATGCTAAGACTGTTGCTTCCTCAAGAATTGGATTATTGCATTTCCCATGTCAGCAGCCTCTGCTTAAAGAAACAGATGAATCAAATGCTGTAAAGATGGAGGCAGCTTAATTCCCTACAAATATGAAGAGAGATGTGCCATAAATCAGGCTTCATGGGTGCCTAAATCAGGTTTGCAGGTAGAGGTCCCAGATTTCAGATTCCCTGTTATCTTTGAATTTTTTTTTCTATAAGTTGGGTATTTCCTGTTTGAATTCTTGTGTTTGAAATTCTGTTCCTTGTGATGCAGTTCTCTGCAGTGTCTCGTGTGGGAAATATGGGAGTGCACTTTAGGTGTAATTTGTATTCTGGAAGTTGGGCAGTGCCAAGAATTGCCACTCTTCTTCCAGGTAATTCAGTGCAAATTCTGTGGTAAAACAGGCAACTACCTTCTAGTGAACAGGCAGAAGATACTCACTGGCCTCTTTTTAGTTCTTAATATTGTAGCTAATTTGTGTATTTTGACTGTTATGTATTCTTTTAAATTTAGTTCTCCAAGCTTTACCATGGAGTGAAGCGTTCATCAAATCCCCCCCATATATTTGCCTCTGCAGATGCTGCCTACCAAAGTATGGTTACATTCAGCAAAGATCAGGTAAAAATCTGTTCATTTTGGTTTAGTTTTCATATTAATCATACTACATCTATGCTACAGGACTATGGTTAATGTTCTGTTATGGTGTACTTTGGGATTTTTTTTTTCTTACCTACATGAGGAAAACCAGAGCAGAAATCTAGTCAGGTTTGAGATTTTTGAAGAGGACAAAGTGCCTTAAAAGAGACTAAAAGGCCAAATAAGGTGATAGGATTATCTAACCAATATTGTTTCCTGACACCCATGAAGTCCTAGCAGCTGACACAAGCTGCAGTGTTGCTGTATATTCTGATTCTAGTCTGACTTGCACTAGTTGCTGTAACAATTGACACCTTTGTGAATTCAGTCTCAGTGCCATAGAAGATTAGCAGAGTTTGAACCACTTCTTTGTGTAAAGTCACTGTCAAGCAATGGATAATCAATTCCTGTAACTAAAATTCACAAAAAATTAGAAACCATTAACCATTTTTTTTAGTAAAATATATTAAGGATAGGCATAATATAAATGCAAGAAGATGTCACAGATTCAGTTATATAGCAATAGTTTTAATGAGAATGAAATACCATGCTGTTGAAGCTAGATTTGTTTTTTTACATTATTAAGCTTGTAACTTCATACTCTAATGTGATGTGCTGTATATACATGAATATTTAGGGCTAATGATTATTTTTATTTATAAAATCCTTCTGATTTTACCCTGCACATCACATAATGATTCACAGAAAATGCATTTTTAAAATAACAAAAAAACTTGCAATCAGAAAATGCCAAGCAAAGAAGACAAATAAAAGGGACATTGAAGATGAAGAAAAAAGGAACTCTACCAAGTATGTGGAGCTACACTGTCCTGAGAGATGGCTAGTACTTCTTTAATGACTTACATACTCTTTGATGGAGGCATTAAAAAAAACAAGTACTCATGTAGAATAAGTTATGTGATAACTTGTTATCTGGGGCAAAAATTAGTTTTGACATCAGCCTGTCAGGCTAACTTTGTACATCTTTAATATTATATGTTTCTTATCTGTTTAAGAAGTAATTTGCATTTAGCTCTAAATCAGTTTCCTATTTTCTGTTTACAAAGGATTACAGGTGCATGTTTATCTCCATTGCCTGGCCAATGTTATGTTGGTTCTTCAGGTAAAGGTGCATTAGGTAACCACTGTAGCCAGATCAAAAATGTATCAATTCTGTTTGTTTTATCCATTGAGCTTTCCCTTGTATTTTCCTGTGAAGTCTGAAAACTGCCTCTGGGTCTAACATTTCTCCTGAAGCTGAAGTCAAGTTCTGGCCAATGCTACAAACGTTTTATGAGTTCTACAAAAACTAATGGGCTTTAAATTTATAAGCTGTTGTACACGACTTCTCTAGTCACACAAAGACAATTGCTAGGTATTGTAAGCCTGTAAATCCATCATTGGGTTATCTGCTTCCAAGAACAACAAAAATATGCAACCAGAAGTAAATAAATTAGCTGAAAATGTCATATTGCACACATTATTTAGAGTCTATCCCCACAGTGTCTGTCAGACACCACAGGACACTACCAGAGAACTGCTGCACCTTTCAAACCTTTTCACAAAACTTGGTTGTGTATGAAGTATCATTACATCAAGTATTTTAGGACCTTGTGTCTTCTCCTAGCCAAGTATCTTGTATGTTCACCATGTGGTGCAAGTAATATTCAGGTGTTTGCATAAAAACACATGAATTTATGCAACTGCTCAGTGTTAACATTTTAATTATCTGTCAGTTGGTAATGTACCTTAGGTAGACTAATTATTTGTGTTGAGGGTCTGTAGATGGAAAGAAAATAAATGGTGTTAGAATTCTTACTTGCTAGGATCTGAAATGTTCACACTTCAGCATTCAAGTGTGAACTGGCCTTCAAGCAAAGAAGCAGAGAGGAAGATACCAAGTGATTTAGACCATTCTAGCTAATCCCTGAAGCTGGAAGCCATTTGGAGAGCCTATAAAATACTAAACATTAAGGAATGCTGACTCAGGAGGAAGGTGGATATGTTCTCCCAGAATCATCCAATGAGCAGATGCATATTTTTCTGAAATGCTTAGGTGCTAGTTGGCTGTTCTAGCTTGAATATCAATGTCACTTACAGACTTTTAGTCAGTGTATTAAATACAGCTGTACCCCGTGTTTCATGTTAATTCAGATTAAGTCAGTGCAATTTTCTGAGCTTTAAGCTTTTGAAACAAGCTGCATATATGCATAGTATGTGTTAGCCTGTAGACACAGTCAGTCGTTTTTGTGTCTTAGCTCTTAGAAATTAAGTCACTGCTTCTTCACACATGTGGACAGTGGTATTGGGCATCACAAGATGCACTTCAGTAATCTCTGGAGCAAATTATTACACTAAGCCTTTGCTGGTCTTTCCTTCCAGAAGGTAGTTGGGGAAGTTGGCCCTTAAAATACTTTGTAGTCTTGGTACAAACGTTAAATAGGAGACAGGAGCAGTAATAGCTGAAATCAATAATGTGGTGAGCTATGCACTTAACTGTTTTGTTTTGTGTATTCAGTGCATTATCATCAGTGGGGAAAGTGGTGCTGGAAAAACAGAAAGTGCCCATCTGATCGTCCAACATTTGACCTTCTTGGGAAAGGTATTTCTTAGCCAATGAACAAATTACCCAGTCCCACCCCCAATTTCCACTTTATTTAATTTCTAATAATTAAAGATGTTCACGTGAATTGTCCCACTTGTGGTAGAGACAGAGTAATAATGTGTATGAGAGTATTCAATTAAGATTCTACAGCATGACCTACACCAAGCCATTCCATATTTTTTAAGAGAAGTTGCCACCTCCGAGGTGTTCAGTTCCTATAGTTACCTACAGTGTTTATGACAAACCGCTGTTCATTTATGCAATAAAGAATGACAGATCTTGCTATGGCTTTAATCTTAGAAGCTCTTACACATTTAAATGCTATGAGTGAAATGTTGGAAAAATCAAGTGTGTAAGGTTAGCCTTAAGTAGCTGTGTTTAGGTTTTGATGGGTTTGGTACTCTAAATATATGACACTTAGAGGCAGAACAACCCAGAGAAAGAAAAATCTGTGTTTTGCCTACCTATGGGAGACTTCTGCATCAATTTGTTGGCCCTGTTGTTGTATGAGTAGAAAGGCTGATGCAGTATCTAAGTATGTACAAGCATGAGAAAGGGTGCTATGTTTCTGAAGGAAGAATTGGATTGTGAGTAAGTAATGTGTTCTTTTAATTATCCTTCTGATATGTATCTGTTCTGTCAAGGCAAATAACCGTGCTTTGCGTGAGAAGATTCTTCAGGTGAATCCCCTGGTTGAAGCATTTGGGAATGCCTGCACTGCTATCAATGACAACTCAAGTCGCTTTGGAAAATATCTGGAAATGATGTTTACACCCACAGGAGCTGTAATGGGGGCAAAGATTTCTGAATATCTACTTGAAAAATCAAGAGTTATAAAACAGGCTATGTAGGTATATTAGTTGTCTGTGCTTTCTTATTTATATAATGTTTGAATTCTCTTTAATTCTCAAAAACTGTTTATTTTAAATGCTTTCATGTCTTCTGCTATAGCAGTAATCCTTTGTACAGTTCTATGATGACAAGAATAGTCATGTTCTTTTTGAGTGGAAGCCAGAGCTGCTCCATCCTTTGGCAAAATATTGTGCCTGACTGGGCTTTCTGTGTTTCACAGTTGTTCATCCTACACCATTAAAACAAGTGGGAGATTTCTACCTACTTACCTACTTCAGTGAGCTCATGATAAGAACTACTTTTATACTGTACAAGATGCCACAAGAATAAACATGTATGCTTTAAAAATATGGTTCTTTTTTTCCAGGGGAGAGAAAAATTTCCATATATTTTATTATATTTATGCTGGCCTTTATCATCAGAAGAAACTTTCTGAATATAGACTTCCTGATAAAAAGCCTCCTAGGTAACTATCACTCACTTGTTTTAACTGCTTCTTGTAATTAGCTATCGGTCAGCTCTTGCTTTCAGTATGATGCCTTACAATCTCTCTTAATCCTTCTCCATCCCTTAAGGATCTTTTTTTAATCCACCCAAGCAAAGAAGAGGATGGACAATAAGGCATTACGTTATTTGTATTCGTTTGCAAACTTGAACTATTTAAAGAGGAGGAGGAAGAATCAGGCTTATTATTATGCAGATGCTCTCATACTTCCAAATCAGGGCAATTATCTTATGATTCCTTATTGTAATGCTTCAGCAAGAACCCAGAATATGATTTGCAGTTGGGGTTTTTAATTGGCATTTGTACTTTGGGTGCATCTGATCTATATTGGGTCAGGAGTTGTGTATGTTGTTGGAAGCACTGTAAGAGATAATAACAAATAAACAATAGCTAGTGCAACAGAAACAAAAGCTTCTTACAGTTTAACGCCAAAGTATATAATTGGAAGATACTGAAATAAATGCTCTATCCAGTTACTGAGGTACAGGTGTTGAAGTCACTGGAGGTTGTACTGGCTTATCTGCTAGTATGGTGCTTTCTTTCTCCCACTCTATTTAGATATATTGATAATGAAACTGGAAGAGTAATGCATGATATTGTTACTAAAGATTCTTATGGAAGACAATTTGAAGCGATTCAACATTGCTTTAGAATTATAGGATTCACTGATGAGGTAAGAGATACAGTTGCTAACCTATTTTTTACCTTCTTTATAAATATCTCCTCCAATGCTGCCTGTGCACAGGCTGCCTTTGGGTTTTGTGGATGCACAACTATGCCACACAATCACTCTACGGCCCAAGTGAACTGTGAAAGCATAAATACACACTCAGAAACCAAGACCAGCCTGAGGTCTTTTTGGTGCTCAGGCAAGTCCATTCACAATTTTGTATCACAGTTTTCTGTGTCAACATAAGCTTACTTGAATTGTAGAACTTGCACTCAGAGCAAGCTACAAGCTTTAACGCCATTCCAGTGCCCACCTAATTGGGTTCCTTAAAAGAGCTTCATGTCATCTTTTACAGGAAGTGTACTCAGTGTACAGAATTCTGACTGGAATCTTAAATACTGGAAATATTGAGTTTGCTGCCATATCTTCACAACACCAAACAGATAAAAGTGAAGTTCCTAACCCAGAGGCCTTAGATAATGGTAAATACATTTTAACATTGTCAGCTTTGTAAATGCAATGTACTGTATTTATGAGAATCTCTTAATTGGTGGTAGCAGTTGGAAAATGCTGGTGATTTCCACTGGATAATCAGTTGTGTATCTTTCCACTCTTTTAGCTGCTGCACTGCTAAGTATTGGGTCCGAAGAACTTCAAGAGGCCCTGACCTCCCACTGTGTTGTGACACGAGGGGAGACTATTATCCGAACAAACACGGTGGACAAGGCGGCCGACGTGCGGGATGCCATGTCGAAAGCGCTCTATGGCCGGCTCTTCAGCTGGATCGTGAATCGCATCAATACGCTGCTTCAGCCAGACAGAAATATATGGCAAGTTACACACCACTGAATCATGTGTGTTTACTGTGCGTATGTCTCGGGAGAGCTCATCTGTTTGTATAGTTTTGATTTTGCAGAAAGGGTGCTGTGTTTATTTTGGCTAAGGTTTCAAAATAGCTTCCATACTGTGATACTGAATGCTGTTTCCAGCACATTAACCCCAACATTTTCCAAGAGTTGAGTGGAATTTAGCTCCTGAAGTCGGTGGAAATTGGGTAGTTAAAGTGCTGTACGTTTTTTTAGAAGATGCTTCCTATGTAATAAACATGAAAATCATACCCAAAGCTGGTAAATTATTGGATTGCACTGAAAAACTGTAGTATCTTCAGTCCTTACAGTCCTTCTGCTTTTGTAAGCTAGTAATAAATAGGGATTATTACTGTGGTGTTATTTGAGACATGAACACTTTTTGTTTTTAATTATTCAGAAATGTACACGTTGTGCATCCTTATGACCTCACTGCCAGGTACTGATATGTCTCCTTTGGTCTTTTCAAGAAGCTGTAGAGATTTTTAGAAACATGAGAACCCCTTAGGTGATGACATCTTTACCTGACACTTCACCATATAATACAGACATGTCCTAATTTGTAGAGGTGACTGGTATGCGTATACTTGAGTGAGCACATGGGCTCTTCACAGTCCAGCTTGTAGCAGCAGTAGACTTGGTAATCACCCTTCTGAATATAGCAAAAAAATACAATTAAAGCATGACACCTTTTGCCTACCTGGAGGAGCAGACAATAGACAGATCCTTAATAAAATCTATTGAAACCACTTGTTTTAATATGGCTGATAAGTGTCTATTACTTTGTGCCTCTGATTCTCCTGCCTTCATGGAAATTTGCAAGAAGCAAGTGGAAAACAGAAGTGTTAACAATGCTGAATAAATGCACAAGTTGTCTTAGATTCAAACATTTTTTTCCCTCTATTTTTGCAGCAACTTGAATCAGTTATGCAATCTCAGTTACAATTTTTATTTTAATTTGAAGTTGCCCATGATGAGTTCTGTTTATATTTTCACATACAGCAATACTGAAAATGGGATGAATGTTGGGATACTAGACATATTTGGATTCGAGAACTTTGCAAGAAACTCCTTTGAACAGTTGTGTATAAATATTGCTAATGAACAGATCCAGTTTTATTTCAATCAACATATCTTTGCCCTTGAGCAGGTAAGTTCAACTCTGATGAATTAAAATCAGCTGTTGTGAACTCTAGATCATATTTCCGGAGTACATTATAAACTGTAAAATGGGTATGTGATTTAAATGCAAGATAATTACATCTTTCATTTGAGGTTTTGAAAATAATTTTGGAGTATTTATGCCTATAGAGTATTACTGTGTATCATAAATATCCAAATAGTGATGGGTTTTTTTACTTGTTCAATATTAAAAATGTGCTGGTGACTTTGTAGATGGAATATCAGAGTGAGGGAATTGATGCTACTACAGTGGAGTATGAGGACAACCGTCCACTTCTAGATATGTTCCTCCAGAAACCCATGGGTCTTCTGTCTTTGCTAGATGAAGAAAGTCGATTTCCTCAGGCAACAGACCTAACTTTAGTTGGTATGTGCAAACAAAAATTTCGGGATATAAATGCATTTTGAGATGGCAGAATGACATCTTTACTCAAGTTTTACCAGCTTAATTGTCCTGCTGTGGCTGTGCCATTTCATTTGGCATTTTAAGTATATTTTTCATTGTGCTTCATAATTTTTCTTTACTTGTGTGTTTTCTGTTCCTTTTATGCTGTAAAAGTTATCTTATATATCAAGTGTCAATGGCTTAATCTTTCCAGCTTGACAAGGAAATAACTTGTGTTTTACCACTGTATATGAGGTGCGTCAAGCAGCATTCATCCCCATTTAGTGAAGACTGAGAAATAGTAGAATCTTGTGTCTAGGACCACCCTGTGAGCAGCATTAGTGTTGAGAATGTAATTTAGATTTCCCAGGCTCCTGGACCCATGTTTATCCAATTAGAAAATACAGCTTCACTCCAGATTATCGCATCATAAATAGAAAGTGTGTGTTATTTCTGGTGTGCCATCTGGCTGAATATTTCCCTTCAAGCATATTTTATGTATTTTTTAGCAACTCTTGGTGCCAACTTTAAAATGTGCAGCACGTGCCACATTTAAAACTGGTGTCTTGCTTTTATTTACTAGAACTACATTTTTCCCTGCAGTATGAATCAGAGAGTTCCAGTTCCTTCAATAGCATGTACAGCAGAGTTGACTATTAGTCAGAGAAAAAGAACAGCTGCCTTTTAAATTGCATGTTATATGTACAAGATTTTTTCACTTCTGCTAGCCTGAGTTGAAACTTGAATTTAGATCACAGAAAGAATGAATGCTATGGTTTCATTCCATTCATTCCATTCATTTGTGTGCTAAAGCCATGGGCCTCCCTGTGGACCTCATAAATCAGTTAATACTGAATACTGAACCTGCACTTTCCTTGTTCCAGTGCCAGTCAGTGTCAACTGCTGCTCTGTACACAGTACAGCAAGATCCCTCAAGGTGACAGCAAAGTGGGATATTTTGTCTGATCCAGATGTGCCAAACAAAAAAATCTACCACCTTTGTCCCCCCTTGAAATTTACAACTTAAATTCTTTTTTCTTTTTTTCAAACATGATTAAAAGTTAATAGAAAGAAAAACCTAGTACAAAATATTATTGGTTCTAACATTAGAGAAAAAAAAAAAAAAAAAGAGATGTTTTCTTACCTACACAACATGACAGAGAATTTTATCAATTGATTCTGGCCTCAGCTCTATAGTTGCTTATTCAGTTAAATATAAGGGCAAGTTTTACCGTATCAGAACTAATTTAATTGCAAAATATTAAAAAGCATTAAAAAATATCACAGGGCATAAAAGGAACTTTTATTAGAAAGTGGTGTTTCTGTCAGCTTTAGAGATAGTAATGAGGAACAGATAGCTCTTACTTTATAAGAGTTTAGATGGAGGCCTCCCATTCTGTAGAAGTCCAAAGGTAAATGAGAGGTGGATCTAGCCTGAAGACATGAACATATATTTAAAAATTACGCACAGAGCTAAAAGAATGGTGAAAGGAAGATAGGGAAAATACAAATAATGGGCATTTAAGTGAGCAAGATGTATGAAATAAATTCACCCTGAATACTGTAGGTACAAGAAAATTCAAAGCAAAGTAAGAGAAATCACACCTTATCCTTGACCTCTCTTGTGCATGGAAAACTAACCAATAAAACTATCCAAAACCAGTGAGATTTGAAAGACATTCTTACTGAGCTAGTTTAGAATGAACTGTACATTCAGAAGTGTCAGTTTGGAAAAAAAACCAGAGAAGATGGCACACAGCTGTTTCTAAGCAATCTGATTAAATGTTTCTATAGTAGTTGTGGCTTCTTGAGCAGCAAATTGTCCCCAGCTGGATGAAGATTTCACTTACTCTGAGTCACTTATATCAATGTCTTTTCCCAACGTCTAGATAAATTTGAAGATAATTTGCGATGCAAATACTTTTGGAGACCAAAAGGAGTAGAACTGTCATTTGGTATTCAGCACTATGCTGGAAAGGTAAGGTCATGTGACTTTTATTTAGTGCTTTATCCAAAGTTTCTGCTTTGTGATTTTATTTTTTCATGTTAAGAGACAGTGATAAAGTTTATAGAAACCTAGAAAATACAGTAACATTTTCATGTGTAGTTCAGAACCTGTCCTTAGGGCTCTTTCAGAAGTTGTGTAGACAGTAACCACCTTTTATTCTGAAAGAAATCTGGCATAAGAAACACTATTACTGCAGTCTTTTCAAAGGAGCAACTCTGTGGTGCCAGAAGAGGCTATGTCATCGTAAACATCATGTGAATGCCTTAGTAGTTCTCTGTGTGAGTGCATATAAGTATACAGATAAAATGCAATGTAAAACAGTGACTGTAACAGAATTTAAAATCCTATACAAAGGATAGGATTTTAAAGACTGGAGCTAGCTAGTGCAGATGTTTTCTTCAGAGTACAGGTGTACTCTGTGGCACCTAACTTCTTTTCTTTTCAGCAGTTCACATATTATTTTATCAGAGGAACAATAGTCCGGTTGTTTCATGTAATGTGAGCTTTGCATGTGATTTTAAGTCCAAATCTTTGTAAACAAAAATAAAATTAAATAGCCATGGTTTATAATGAAGTGTCATCTCTGGCTCATTATAAGACTTCAAAATTGTAAGACACATGCTAGTTAACTTCATGTAGCTTTCTGGCTTGTTAAGAATAACTAAAATTTCACACAGGTTTATTAAATTCTTTGTATCCAAATGGCCAGGTCATAAAAATACTGCTGGCCAGTTGCCTGTTGTAGAAGAACATTCCATTTCTGTGTAAACTATCAGGGCACACTCAGTGGAGTTAGGCTAAAGAGGAATATTGCTAGAGATAGTAGAACAGGTCCAAAGAAATCACTGCACTTTAAAACAAAATAATAAAAACATTAGAAAAATTGACTATATGTATACATATAGTGAGTCATTAATTTCTAATAAAACAAAAATTATTTAAATAGATTCATGTTTTGTTTTCCTCCTATCATTTTTTAAGCAGCAAGAAGCCTTTTTTAATATACCTGGATGTGCAGCTCCAATTCTAGTTACAGATCACAAGTTTGGTGTAAACAAATAGATGATGACCACCTGAGAACTGTCAACTTAAACATTAATGAGATCTCTCTGTTCTACTGTGTCATTCATACTGTAGTTTGATGTGACAAAGCATAATACAACATGATTTTAGCCATTTAACCCAATTTGCTCTGCAGTGACATGTTATGAATATAGGTGCTGTTCATAGCCAGTTCCCATTCAGAAGACACTGCTGTAGCTGTACACTGAAGTCCTTTGCAGATAATTCACTGGCTTGTCAGAGCCAAACTAACTTGTCTACCTGGTCATCTTGACTGTTCCTATTTTAAAGAACATAGTACTTTCTGGGTAACCCTTTCTGACAACCTTTCTCATTCTTTTTCCCATTCTAGGTATTATATGATGCCTCTGCATTCCTGGAGAAGAACAGAGACACTCTTCCTGCTGATGTGGTGGTGGTGTTGCGAACTTCAGAAAACAAACTTCTTCAGCAGTTGTTCTCCAGCCCATTAACAAAAACAGGTATTTTCTGCACAGCTTTGCTAACATTCCAACCTCTTCAGCTACCTACTCTCTAAACAACAATAACATCTGGAAAATATTTGAACTTTTTTTACCTCTACTATTTAAAGTTTCCTAGATATCTAAGATGTTGTGATCTTACTTTTTTTTTTTTTTTTAATACATGGTCATAAATTCTAACAAACCCAGGCAGCAAGATTATTCTCTCACTCCAGAGAAAGGGAGATTATGTGACATGTAGGACAAAAACTCATTCTCAGACCAGGAGGAGAATATAGGAGTTTCTTGGTTCTTAGTTGTTTTCTAAGATCTGTTCTCTGTTGATAGATTCTTGCTTACTATGTCTTATAGTTCATAAATTATATAATGTAGATCAAGCTGTTTTGGAGGCAATACCTCATCTATTTAGATGGGATGATGCAGTACATAACATTTCTTACAGATTATAATAAACACATACTAATCTGCTAGAATTAATTATTTCAGTTGATTTAAAGCTTGTTGACACTGACTTACGTGGAAGTGCACAGATCTATAGCCAAATAAAACAGCAAGATTAAGTTTGATTACTCCATGGGTAGATGCCAGAATACCAGTAATAGACTTGAAGTATACATGCGATGAAGCCAACCAAATGTACACATATCTCACAGAATCACAGAATGTTAGGGTTTGGAAGGGACCTAGAAGATCATCTAGTCCAACCCCCTCTGCCAGAGCAGTATCTCTCAGTACTTCCTGTGTTATTAAAGTATCTTTTTCTTAATGGTTAAGACAAATATGTCCTACTTAGGAATAACATAGATATGATGGATTATATGATATGACATATGCAAATGGGGTGGTTGTATTTTTAGGTAGAAGTGTACAAGCATTACATAAGTGCTGTGTAGGCTTATTGTACATGGGCTGCAGATGCAAATTTGTGCCTGTGCAGCAACTCTGTCTGGATTTCTGGACCATCAGTAGCCCAGTCATAGCCTCTGGGGATGCCTTTAACCTCTCTTGAGTTTTCTATGTAGAAAAAGAACATTTGAAGAAAAACATATATTGGAGTCTTCTTTGCACATGTAAAACCATTAGGAAAATATCTACATATATATACATATACTCTACATAGAATAGATTCCTGTTAGAATGCACGTGTACTCTTTCTGTAATTATATGGCTCAGGATTCCCTACCTTCAAACTATGCTTTTAGAGGTCCCTGAGAGGTGAGGATCCAATGAGGAATCTACTTTTCCTTTCATCTATGACAAACTTAGGTTGAGGGAGGATAGAGTTTAAGATGGAACAGGATTGGTTTGTGCCCAAGTGGGGAACAATGAATTTTTGTGTCTACTTCTGACATTTGAGTCTGTGTTAAACTGGTAAAAGACATTCTTTTACTCAGGCTGGATGAATGAAGGAAAGGAAAAAAGGAAGCTCACATCTGGTTACATGTGCCTCTGCACCCCTTGTTTTATACCTTGGAGCTATTGTCAGCATGAAACAGTTTAGGTGCTTTGTCCCATTTATCTGTCCCAGTAATTTCAAATATTATACTTTTGATTTTATTGCTATTTTTAAATTAGAATGCTGATGCTTTCATGCAAACTTATCTTCCTCTGGGTTTTTAGAGATATTTTCAGTGGCAGCAGCACTGAACTTGGGTATTTTGCCCAAGATTAATAAATGGTTCAGTAGGAAGATACTTCTCATTGCAGTTATGTGCAGTTGATATGATGGTTTATTTCCACTTTTTTGTTTTGTCTCTCACATTCCATTCTTGTTTCCTATTTTTGTGAATTATATGCTCTCTACCTCCTGTTAGAGAACATTTACCTTTCCAGGAAGAGCACACAGCAAGCTGAGTGTTGTCTGAATTTCTGCCAAGTTGGTACAGAATATCCTGTTAAAAAAAATTATTGTGCATATGCTCCTGTGCATGGCGTTATAAGAATAGCTTAAAACCTTTATGTCATTTTTAGTTTTTAAAAGTCTTTGTGATTTTGCTCTATTTTTTCCAGCTGCCTAACATAATTGGCACTCACATCCTGTGCTGGGGCCTCTGTGTTCTAAAATCAGATTGTTGCCAGGTTGAGTTTTGGCAGCTTGCAAGATAAATGAAAGGTTTGGCTGAGAACAGAAGGTATCACTGGCAATGCTGCTTCATCTCTGCTCAGTGAAGAAAGATAATGCTATTCTCTTAACTTTCCTCAAAGAGGCTTTTGTAAACAAAAGAATAGTGACTGTTTAACTGCCCCATCATACTCTGTCTTTGCCTCTTACCCTCTTCCCTCCAGTCAGCATGTGCTTCATTCCTAAAGCAAACCAGAAAAAAAAAAAAAAAAAAAAGATATTAAGATTTATAATCTTCATACATTTTTTTCTGGCTTTTTATAGATTACTGACTGATGTGAAAGTTAATAATTTACATGGAAGCCATATTGCATCTTTCCAGGTAACCCGGTCTTGAAATGAGCTTTCTGACAGTATCTCTGGTGTTTTGTTTGAAGATGAGTGACAGCACATTCTCACATCTGCTTGCAACTAGCTTCGGAATTTGCAGCGTAGGTGGTTTTTGCCAAGCAGCAATCTCCAATATGTGTAATAGTCACTAGGTGGTGCTATCCCAGAAGCAAGAGCACGTTTGTGACTGGTGACATGGGCCTGACAATTACTGAAAATGTAGTTCTTAAATACCAGTAAGAACAAAAAGATGCCTTTCCCACCCTGAGAATATCCTCTGTTTGAAGTGTATTTATATAACTGTCATGTCTTCCGCTGTCAAAAACTGAGCAGCAGCAAGAAAATAAATATTAAAAAGACTAAATTCTTTTACTAATTTAAGATCATGTTAATCCTTGTAATTTATCAAGTATACTTATCCCCTCTTAACAAATACTTCTTTTTTCACAGTAGCAGACTGCGTAGTTTAAAGGGCCAGAAATTAACAGCAGGACATTAAATATTTGTAATTATAATTTACGGTTAAGAGAGTGAACAATCACTGATATGAAACACCAGAAACTAAACATTCTGGCTTTAATGTTGCATGTGCAGCATGTTTTTTCATCCTTCAATGGAAATTTATGCATGTTCCACATGTCTTGTAATCTATTTGCACTTTCTAGGGTTCTTTAGCCTCAAAACTGAATGAACATGTTTACCCTATCAGTTCTCCCAGTTGCATACATATTTGTCTATAGCTGCTTACATTTTTTTTTACAGGTACAGGTTCTTGTTCTAAGTTTTCTGTATACTCTGAAATTAAAATTAAATTTACTCCAAATATAATATAGAAATAGAGTATTAAGGAAAAAAAAAGTTGCCACTACTCCAGTTGAATATGCATGTACCCATTTGGATATAAGACATTCCTGTTTGTGTCTAGTTTTAGTTGATCTCTGTTCAAGCTAAAGCATCAGTTAGAAAATAAATCACGCGATCTAGAAAATAAAGTCCTCTTGAAAGAGAAGAGGTCTTTAATTGGAAAAATTGAGATCTTCTACTGGTATCAGTGAGAAGTCAAATCTGATATTCCAGACTTTTTAAGTCTTGACCACTGTTAAGTGATGGAACTATGTGACTGCTTGGGTAAAGCACTACCGGGGCTTTGAGACTACAGCTCCCTCTTCCACTTTTCCTCCCTCTTACCTTATGTTCCCTAGCTGACTAGATCATGCTGGTGGGATAAGGACGTGTGTCTGAGGGTCTTCATCTCAGAAAAACTGCAGCACAACACTATTCTCTCTTGAAAAACAAGCTCTGCAGAGTTTTTCCCTTTCTGTGATTCAGTCTTTCAGAGCTTTTGTCAGGGTTGCTCTGCTCTGCCTTTGGTCCTTGCTAGAGAGTGTGGGGCGAGTTTCCACCTGGAGGGATGAAAGGGGAAATCCTCCAGCCTTCCCACTACCAGAGACACTGGGGAACATTTCCTAGCTCTGAGGATCTGTAGGGGCTGGGCTTGGCCACATAGAATAAATACTGAGCTGAGTATCATTACCACTACAGCAACATCATGTCTTATAATTTTGGTAGCATTGGTATTGCTCACACTTTGAGAGTGGTATAGTATAGATAATAGATCATTCATTGCTAATAAAGCACTCCTTGTTCATGGTGCCTAGATATTTGAGCATAATTTGTCACAGAACTGGGATGAAAGTTTTCACAACCACTGAAGAGCTAGGATAGTGATGTTTTAACAATGATATTTTTTTTGTCCAAAATAAGAGGAAAAGATATCTTTTTAAAAATTATTTATAATTACCCTGCCTAAAGGTCATTTTTCCTCCTCCCTATTCATTTTTAGAGTTCTTTGTACCTTTGTGTCTCTGGCCCTGCTTGCAGCCCTCAGACAAAAAGTAATTAAAAACAATGTATGTCTCAGAAAACCCCAAACCAAAGAGCTAACTGACCAAGAGAGAATGTGAAAAAAAATTTTCAGGATTCTTTATGCACACTAGAGAACACAAGAACTAGGAGCTTTTGCAAAACCACTTTAAAGAACTGCTTTTTGCCACTCCTTGGTAGCAAGAGTACTATTTCAATATTAATTTATCTATAACTTTAACAGCAGCTGAGTCCCCACAGAGAGTCAAAAACTGAGAGTAACAAATGGATTTTCTTGTATTTCAGTTCCATGGACAGATATTACTGGGCATAGAGTAAAGCCTTGGCCAGTTGAAATGGCAGATGCTGTGTCATTGTTTTCAGTGGAACCATGATTTGACCTTTCATGTTTGTCACTGCACTCCTGTTGAGTACAAGCCCTACCTCTAGCGATTATAGTGGCAGGTCTCTTGGCTTGGTGTGTATCATAATTATGCACTGAAATATAGAATGTTTCCATTTGGGCTTAGCAGATTTTTTTTCTGTTAATTCCACACATCACAATAGAGCAAAAGACTCAAATACATCTTAATTTTACTAATTTATACTACAATGAAATCTTTTTATAATGGTACTTTTGTATTAGTATTTTCACCTCTAAGAGATAACTGCAGGCACTCCAAGTCAAATGAATCAGAAACAAAGCCATTGTAATGATAATCTCTCTACTTAAAGATTAATCAGAATTTATATTTTATAAGAATTTGGGTCAAGTTAATGGAAGCTGTATCTTTTCACTTGAGGCACAGAGGCTTTCCTATTTCTAACTGGTCCATATGTTAAAAGCATATAAAAGTTAATAGTTTTTGCTTTGCTGCCAGTGTGTTGTGTGTAAAGAGAGGCTTTAAATCACAGCTGTGCAACATAACAATTGTGAACTTTACTGGGTTGCAGATGTGGAACATCAGTAAACTAAATTTGTTGGATTACTTTTTATTTAGTTTTTCTGTTGAGCATTTCACAGTTCAGTGTTTCTTTTTCTTCATGTCCTAAGGTTTTGTGTCATAGAACAAATTCAGTACACAGATAGTCAAAAGACTTGCTAGCAGTAGGATCCAAAACATGCCCAAAAATAGCACTAAAAATGTAACTCATCTAGAAACAGAAACATCTATCAGATCAAAGTTAAGGTCTCAGTTCTGCTGAAGCTTTATATAAGATACAACAATTATTTACATTTGAAAATAACTTCCTATAAATAAGGAGTGACAGTGAATCTCTGGAATTGCACATGGCAGTAAGCACAACAGCCAAAAAGGGTCAAGTTAGATTTATCTACGTTTATGTTTAGTAAGGGGTGGTGCCCAAACAGAAGTGCACTGTTTTCAATATGAGACTTCATGGATTATGTTGTACTGAAAATGGGCAAAGGACATTGGTTTTGTTTGTTTTTGTCTCTGTGCTTGCAAATTGAACCCTAAGAAAAGTGTGTAAGTTCAGAAACAGATCTTGATGAGCTTACTGATTTGATTCATAGTAGGCTACAGAACAAATACTACAATAATTTTTCTTTACCTTTCTCTCAGAAGAGAGGAGATATCTTTTCAATTTTTATGTTTATAGCCTAACTTCTTAATTCGATAATGAACATTATCTCACAGTAGTGAACAATAATGAATCTTAACACTTCATTGTATACTAATTAAATTCAGAATCTCTTGATGTTGAGGAAACAAGATGTGTATGCTACTGTTTTTAACTAGTAGACAGTGGGATCTCACTGTGCATCATATACAGAATTTAAACAGAGATATTCAGAAAACATTATACAGTAGTGGTTTTAATGAGCAGTTCCTACAGGCACTATGTGCTGTAAGGTCAAACTGTGTCAAAGATGCTGTGTACATCATTGGAAGCATCAGTAGCTCTTAAGATCAAATCCTAGAAGAGCAATTATTCTTAAATTTCCTAGTGAGTTTGTAGAGCAGATAAATTTGTTGAATATTCAGATAACCATGCTGGTTTGAATATCCATAATATTTTTGGGTGTGTCCTTTACAAAGCTCAGGCTTTTATTTCCCACTCTTTCAAAATAATTGAAATAGAGTTTAATGTATGTAATAGTTGAATGTAGTTGATAGAAAACCAGCTTCTGAGTCTGTGATGGATTTTGTGTATTTGTTTCAGTGTATTTTTTTGTTCCGATTTTCCTGTATTACTATGCTTTTGTACTTTTATTTTCTTTATTCCTTCGCCCTACAACAAACTGCTATGGTCAGAACTTCATAGTACTTCATGAAACCAGCATTATTTTTTTTTTTTAACTTATTCTGACCTGATTTGGCTTGACGTAGAAGACCTCATAACAGCAGGTCACAGTGTGTGGTCAAAGATAGAAAATGGATTTGTGAGTGTTTGTAAGAATGGGTATTTCTTTCATTAAGTGTGGAGATATAAACAAGAATAATGCTTTGAATTACCACAAATATAACTGATTTGGTGCTATCTGTGATAATATATGAAAGTGCTGAGATCCAGAGAAGCAAAGCTTCTGTTGAGAAGCCTTTGAATCTTGATTAAATTAGTAGTCAACATCACTGATGCCTAGGTTTCAAAATGGGGAAGCATAGGACTTCTGTAAGGTTCTGTTACCATGTTTAATCCTAAATTAAGACTCTTAAAAGACAGCTTTTCTCTTCAATAGTAAAAACCTGGTTTTGACACCGTTTTTATCCTGTCAAACTTAGTAGCTTAACCACTGAGAAGACTGATAGTCATCATGAAGTCAAAGAACATGTTTCTCCATTTTATTCCATGTGCTTTGAATCTCTCATGGGTTAGGGTCAGGGCAGCCCCTTAGACCTGTAACTGAAGCTCTCTCTGTTAAACCCCTCCCTCCCAGAGGGGAAGAGAAAGGGACAAAGGGAGAGAGACTCAGAGATTAGAAAAGGAAACTAAAACAGCTTTAATGAAAATGAAAATAATAATACATTAATATATGCATTACTTAATAATACATTAATAATTAATTAACATTACATTAATATATATTAATATATAAACAAAACCAGTATTTAACCCAACCCCCGCAATGGTAGTTACGTCACCGTCACTGATGCCAGGGAGCAGGTACTGGGAGAGTTCTCTTGTTGTTTTTGTCTCGATGCAGTGTGGGATAGTTAGCTGTACTCAGTGGCCACTCCTCTTGTAAGTCCTGTGTTGGGACAGCGGTGCCCAACCTAAGCCTACCTGACTGTGGCCAGACAGAGTGTGTCCAGCAGGCAATCTCCTGCTCTGCCACCCTCTTTCACAGAACCACATGTGCCTGCTTTGTGCCTGGGAACCTGTCATGTGATCAGGATATAGTGTATGTGCTTTGCCTGCTGTTTAGAAGTTTGGTCATGTGTTGGGACAATGATGTTCTGAGAGTTTGATGTGTACATGTCTGCAATATTTCAGGAAATGTCTGCATTTCAGTGAACACCCTCCCAATCAAGTATATGTCTACACATGTCTGTTTCAGTTTAGCTGGAAAATGGATCATGTTGCTTAAAGTAGCTATTAGTACTCAAGGCTGTGTTTTAAAGGTACCTTGGGCACTACCACTAACTAGTTATAGATGGTAATCTCTTCTTCTTTACTAGGTAAGGGCAAAAGTTGAGATGTTTATTTATTGAGACCATAAGTTTGCATATCCTGGAATATACAAGGCAGTTTGACCTTCAGTTCACTTCAGCTGCTGTCAGTGTCTTCATTCCTGTGCATTCTACAAAAAGTCCACTAACCTACAGTGTTAAAACAATATTTAAACATAGCAGCAGTGATGATTATAAGCAAAGTTTTTATTTGATACTGTAAAAATCACACTGTTTGTTTGCTAGAGTGTGCCCTGCTAATGCAGAGTATCCTGTAGAAAGCCCAGCAGCACTGTATTCACACTCAGGCTCTCCAGGCCCAGTCTAGCAATGCCAGATGCTTTTAAGCATCTGCACATATGATCTGTTATAATTTGTGCTGATAAAACTAAAGAAAACTTTAGTCTAATTGAGATTCAGGATTGGAATTTGTCAGTTCACTATGGCATGGATTTTAAATTTCAAATAATCTGGGCCAAAAGGTGCATTTTTTTTTTTTTATTCTGAAGCAATTGTTCATAACTGTGTTGTTCCCAGGTGGGCCTCACCATTACTAAGTTTTCATTGGTTATCAGATTATATTTTGTAATACGGATCTGATTTTGGAAATACTATTTCTTGTTTGTTTGCTTATTTACTTAATCTAAATAGGAAGCAAAGTGATTCCCTTTTCAAAATAATTAGCAGTGGAAGTGTGTCTGTATTGATACGTGTGTTCTACAGACAGCATTTTTTCTATACGTATTCTTGTGTAAAATACGTAGTATATGAAAAAATTGGATTCTTAGCTTTTTATTGCACAAGATTAGCTTAAATGACTTTGGTGACTCAAAAGAATAGAGTTTTGATAGTCGGTGACCAGATTCAAATTAGTACCCAATAAAAAAAGTACATGTATTCATTTATAGTTCAGCTAAGAAAAGCTTAGTCTTACAGTAGTGGAAGATGAAAATGCATTATTGAGATAAGCAGTCGACTTCCTTAGGCTAGATAAAATGTACTGAAAGACAGAGAAGAATCTGTGTATGTCAAAGGCATTGTCTGTCTCTGTACTTCTTCTGAAGTGCAAGTGCTTAGCTGTGATTAGAAGTAGTGTCAATGAAAATGAATGCATTGTAGCATTTCTGACCATATTACACTGTATCTACATGGTGTTTCAAGTAACCCCTCTTTATCTGAAACCAGGAGCATGAAAGAAATTAATAAAATATATGAGGATAAGGAAAGAGCTTGTACTGTGCCCTAGTAATATCCCTGGTACAGCTTGTACAGTAAGGTGACATTGTCATTAGGCTCTTTCTCTGTAAGTCATTTGCACTTCACAAACTAAATGTTGTATCAAAGCTTAATGTAATTCTTACCTGGCACACTCTTACCTTACCGGGAGTGATCTATTGCAGATATAACCAAAATGAGGTTATAAATACAGTGCTAATATTACTAATATTTGCATGACGCTACTTATAGAGCCCTAAGAATAATGAAGCACTAACAAACATCAGAACATCCAGCCAGAGAGTGTACTTTTCCTAATTAGCCTGGAAAGTCACTGTCTGGACAAATCATTAATTCGGCCAGATCACACAGTGAGTAAGTGCCAAGGATGCAAGTGAGAAGTCAGGAATGCTGACTAGTCCTCTCTTAGATCTAGAAAGCACTTCCAAAATCTAACCTGAAAGAAGAAAACCCATTTCTTCTTTCTGTGCTAAGAGAATACTTGAAATGCTTTGAAATTTTCTACTTTTTTCAAAATTTTCTCCAAGTAAATGGTCTTCTCACCCAGCTGAAATGAGGCATCGGTGGAGAATATGTTTGCAGAAATGTGAGATCTGTATGGCTTCAAGACAAAAGGAGTTTTGCTGAGCACTGGCACATGTGCTTAGCCAGTGAGTGCATAGATTTTTGTGCTGCTAATTCTCTTTCTATTGGAAGCTTTCAGAGCATTTCACAAACTTTAATGACTGAAACTTCACAAAGCATTAATGACATTCCTAACTTAATTGAACAGAGGGGAAAAAGGAGAAACATTGGGCCTGACTGACTACCCCACTGACACAAATGAATCCCAGAGACTTTAGTTTCTGCTCTGGCAGACATGTAGGTAGGAGCCTTAATTCTTCTCA
Organism: Corythornis vintsioides; assembly: GCA_025447755.1. NCBI lineage: Eukaryota > Metazoa > Chordata > Aves > Coraciiformes > Alcedinidae > Corythornis > Corythornis vintsioides. The sequence continues at coordinate 28,705 of JAOEGS010000091.1, forward strand.
TGAGCAGTCCTGTTGAACTGAAAGGGAAATGCATATTAATAAAATTAAACATGTACAGGTTTAAAAGATTAATCCCAATTTTAACCATCAACCTCTCATGAATGCCTTCTCTAAACAAACTTAAAATTTTGAGAGTGAAATTGTTTAATTGGTCCATTTTCTGGAATTGGAATGAATATAGATATTGTTTTATTTAAATCTACATGGATGTCACTTGTATTTTCTCTAAAGTGTGAACCATATAATAGGTGTGAAGCTAGACTTCTGAAAGGCACTCCACAATCTTTTAACCTGTAACCAGTTTAACCTTTCAAGGAACCTATGGCAGTTTTAACTGGTTGTGTTATTATCTAAAAATGTTTGTTCTTCAAATATTTATGTTCTTCACAAGGTGGAATAACATTTAATTATTTTTGGTGTGTAAAGTAATAAATGACCTTGTAAATGAAAATGGAATGCAGTGACAGGTACCAAATGTTTACTAATTATAAACACCATCCCAACTCTAGGTGAAACATTACTTACTATATAGACTAATTTTGAAATCACATTTGTTCTCTTTATTAGTTTTATTGTCTTAGACACATTAAACACAGGTCGTTATTTTGCTCACCATGAGATGACTAATTCTCAAACTTTTATTGAAGTGTCATTTTGTGTTTGATCTGGAAAAGAAAATTATTAGTAGTAATTACATAGGAATTCACTTCACACATTAAATAAGCACTGATAAGAATCCATTCCTAGAAAGAAATAACTAATGAACAAAATCACAATATGAAAAGATTTATTTTTTTTTTAACTATGAACTGACCACTTCGGGGTTTAAAAAAAAAAGCAACAGAAAATTCTTTTGTTCATAAAGTCATTACAGATTTTTTATAATAAAAAGGTTTATTTAGTTGCTTGGTTTGCTGGATCAGAAATGTTGGGTTTTAGTTTTGCATGAGAAACTAAGGGAGAACACAAAGATAATTACTATTACCCTAGAAACCTAATGCCAGCATTGAGCATGGTGAACCTTGAGCAACTAACTTACCATTCTAAATTTTGATTCTTAGAGTTTTGTAACTTGTCATAAAATGTAATAGCATTTTAGTAATTCTAAACAATCTGCTTAAAATTTGTTTATTTTTCCAGCTCCCCTTTTTTTTCCCCATGTTGTGTCATCAGTTCTCCAGTGTGAGACTTTCAAGCTTTAGACTTCCTATGCCAAAGCCAATCTTTCCAAGGTTGTCTGCTTTAGCCAAAAAAAGGCACAAGTAATGTCTAATGTACAAAAATACCAAAATCTGGGCTAAGAGAAAAATTAATTCACCAATTAGTTGTTCATTTAAGTCCTCTTTTTGATCTTAGAGATATATGTATATACCATATGTATCGTGTGTGTATATAGATACACAACTTTCAAAACAGACATGTAGTTCTTAACCTACACAGTATAGCCTAATGCAGTTTCCAAAAACATGCACGTGCCTTGTATTCTGCACTGTGATTTAGACTGTCAAGTAACATACACTGTTATGTCTGGAAAAAGACATGCCAGTTTTGCAGCGTTGTGTCAAACCCAATGCCAGCAGCATAAAAGAGAAATACTTTTTTAAATGAATACAGAATGTTTGAGTCGCTTTGAAGAATGTCACTGCTGTGTTTGAGTGCTGGCCCCCAAGTTGTTTTCAGGGGCTTGGTATTTTTCTTGTTAGGAGGAATGTAACAGCAAAAGTTCCTTTTGGTGTTACGTGGGCACTGGGGTTTGCTCTGCTCCCTTATGGAGGAATTGCCAGCGATTAACTGTTCTTGGTTTTCGTTTTTCTCATCCTGACTCCTTACCAATTATGTAATATATAGTTTAGCAAAACTCTGAAGACTGTTTAGTGTTACTAGCTCTCTGTAAAGCAAGCAGCTATACACTGGAGTTGATGCAAACAAGGCACTTAGCATCTGAAAGAAGTGTTAACACTTTATTTACATTTAAATTAAAATGGACACTTATTTATGTGTTCTGGTTCTGAAAGGTGTGTGGTACATCTGCAGAGGCCTATTGTTTATTCATGCTGTAAATCCTTTGAAATGTGTTAAAATGCTTCCCACTCATTATAAAAATCCTGCCACCCATGGATTAGGGCTTTGATGTCACCAATCCTGCTTCAAAGGGTTCTTTCAATGCTATTAATCACAGTTTAGCCTCTGAAGATATAGCCAGAGAAAACATTTGGACATCTTGTGCTAGACTTGCTAAAACTTTGAAATATACAGAGTGTCTTGCATATGCACAGTCCCCTATCACTTCCTCTCTCTGAGCCTTTATTTTGAAAAGCTATTTTGTGATGACTTTGGCTTTCTACTAGTACAGAGGAAAAAGTTTAGGACACATCATACTGTACATTTAAAGAAAGGCACTCGTCTTTCAGTTACACCACTATATGTTTTTGCCTGAGGAATTGACTCAGTCTTTAAAAACTCCAAGGGACAATAAGACAAGGGATTAAGCAGGCCTGTATGTCAGAAGGTCAAAAAAAAAAAGATACTGTCTTATCATTTTCTCATCTCTTTCATTAGTTTGTGAGCTTAAGATGCTGTCTAAACACTTCAGGATCCACATGATTTCATAGAAAGAAGATTGTTTCTGCTGTCTTTCTTAAATCTCTCAATGAGTCACAGAGAAATTGATTACTAGTGATTGAGTTGTATGCCTTTGTGCTGTCATTGTTTTCATCAGCTCGGTAGCTAAGGTCAGTGACATACCACCTTATCACCGACTTTTTCCTCCCTTTTAAATCAACACTCCACTCACTCATGCTCTGGCTGAATGCTCTGCAGGCACAATTGGTAATGAGCGGGGTGTGGAAGAAGTATGGTGGTGTATCTTTAGTAGTATTGTACAAACTGATTTTCCACCATACAGTTTTTTTTCCTGCTGACCTTCTTGAACAATATTTGCAATGTGTATTTCTCTCTTTTTGAACAGGTAACTTGGCACAAGCAAGAGCCAGAGTGACAGCAGCATCTAGGTCTTTGCCTCCACAGCTTAGTGCTGGGCGTATCAAGGTTAGTAGTGTTCCCTCTGAAGGCAGGCAATTGTTCATAGAATACTACAGTGAGGCTGTGGACACAATGCTTAGCTGATGTAGCTATATAGTGAGGCTCTTGCTGAATGAGAGTCTGCCTTAGTAGCAGCAAGCATGCAACTCAGCTGTGAGTTTTAGTGAGGACCCTATTGTAGAATGTTGTAAAGAATCAATTAGTTAATGATTTATCTTTAAAGTTTTGGAGTGAAATCTCAGTTATATTGATATTGATAACAATATTCCTCTTTATTTAAGTGGGGACAAAAATTTGCTCTGGAAATTTTGTCCTAGAAAGAGATTTAATTAGGTAAAATTTCATTAGAGCATTTAACAGTATGAAAGGCAAAATTTTTTAAAAATAAATAAATTATTCAACTTGCAAGTGAAAAACTAGGAAACGTTTATCATTGATGATGACCAGAAAAGAACAACTTGGCAAAACCACTACTCTTTAAAGAAAGTACTGTAGAATTGAAACACTAGGCAATTTTGTCATAAAAGTATGTGGCATAATTGTAAAATGATGGGATAAATTCAATGGCGGTTGATTGGATGTGTTGCCAACTGAGTAGGCCTAATTTGTGAGAAGCCTTGTGCCTCAAACTGATAGCATGCACACACCCTCCTTGCTTCCTAAGTAATAGTAGAAGACTTAGCTTAGTTAAGGATTTGTTGATTGGGTTTCTTTTTTTGCCTCCAAAGCAAACAATAATAATTTTTTAAAACAAATGTGGTAACAGCAGCTGTTCAAACGTCTATAGAATTATGTGTCCTAGGTTTTCTATTTCTTTTCATTCTCTTCCGTTATTAGGAGCTCATGCTCAAATGTTGATACAATAATTCATGTCACCCAGACATCTATATCCTCCACTGTACCTGCAAATACAGATGTGGATTTCAGAGATTTATTTCCTCTCTTGAATAAACACTTTGAGTGCTGAAGGACAAATAATGATCTTTCAATTTTCTTGTGTTATACACACAATGTCTTGCACATCCAGCTATATTCAGCATAAGCTTTCTAGGCATGCAATTGAATACAGCTGAAATGGAATAGAGCAGTTCTTTTTTAGAGCTTTAATAAACAAAATCAGCTACTAAGTAGTGTTTAAAGGATTTTTACTCATCCTTCAAATGTCTAATGAAAGAGCTAAAAGACATATGCAAGTGCAGCACTATTCAGAAAATATTAGTTGAAGTAGTTTTTACCTGAAAAAATATTTCTTATAATTTCATAAAATTTAATTTCTGATTAAAACAACTTCATATTAAGATATTTTAAATCTCTATTTTACAATTTTTGAAAATAAATCCAAGTGTAATAATTTTGTTCAGAAATTTTAAAATTTTCATTTGTTACTTAATGTATGTTCTTGTTTGCTTAACATACCTTTTGGTTTTACAGTATTTCATACCATGTCAGCAGCAGGTGTGGTCAATATGTGAAAGTAATAATTTTCAGTGACTTCATAACGTGACATGATGTCATGAATCATTCTTTTAATATTGTTTCAAAATTATTAAAAGCAATTTTTTTTACTGACAGAACATTTTGTCTTTTGTAGATAAAGCTGTTTTCCATTTCAGTTGTAATCGTATAAATGTGTATTGTACATCACTACTACTGTCATGTAAAAATGTGATTTAACAGTTAAAATATTCTTCATTTTTGTTTAAAATGAGTAGCTAATGATTAAAAACACATTATATCATGACATTCTTACTATGTTCTATCATTTTCAGTCATGACAAAGCCAGTTGCCTGTTTTGCATGCAAGTATTGCCCTACCATAAAACTGCATGGCTTCCTAGACACACAATGTTATAAATTAACCAGAGATAAAACTTCTAAAAACCAGAAAAAGGAAAATCCCTAACTTCTGGGTCTTTTTGTTGTTGTTGTTGTTGGGTGGTTTTTTTAATGGAAACAAAATACTTTTTGTCAAAAAGATTTGGAAATTGATCCTACTCCTTCCCAACTGCACAGATCTGAATTTAGAGCTACACTCATAGGAAAAGGAATCTCACAATACTGGTTTTACCCTGGTTTGCTGAGGAAAAGATGTATTACATCTCCTCTGTGAGTGTTTCTGACCATCTGTCTTTGTGTGTTCACTCCCTTCCCCCAAAAAAACCCAAAACAAAACAAACTGCTTTTGAACCCAGCAGGCTATAGTAAACCATATCTGACAGAGTGGCAATCTCAAAGATCGTAAGATTCTACAGGTTCAGTGAAAATAAGCAGCTGTGAAAAGGAAACATGTCCTACTGCCCGAAAGGTAGAGCATAAGCTCAACCTATATTGGCCAGCAGATATTCCAGATATAACTAAAAGACTGTGAGTGCTGAACATCCAGTAACAATACCAGGAGTCTCTGCTTTTCTAGACAGACAAGAATCCAATTTAGAAGATCAAATCCATGAGCATTTGGGCTTCAGTGAAGTCCTCAAACTATTTGCTTTTGTTCTTAATTTGGTATTCTTTATTATTAAATTGTCTGTCTTTTATCATTAAATGTTACCAATTATTCTGAACTTACTGTCAATATTCATTGGTATGACTTTTGTCTTCTACCTGATCTTTGCTACAGATTTAGATACCAATTCTCAAAGTAGTAGTCTTGCCAAGATAATTTTGAAACATTCCCATATCCTTCCCTATGGACATGCCTGCTGTTTTCATTAAGTCATTGATGTTTACTTTGTCAAATGACCTTTCTTGCTTGATGTTTTCTGGGCTGCTAAGGTGTTTTTCGTGGTATATATTTGAAAGTTTTATTTTAACATCCTTAAAACTGAAATCAGAATGAATCTGGATATTTCTTGGTTTTTTTAATCGTGTTACTTTGAGATGCTTACTAATGCCTGTATAAAACTCTGGGCTAGAACAAAACCGATTACAAAAACATATTGAATTTTTTATGGTCACCCGTATGGAAATCTGTCTCCCTTTGCACCATCTGTATTCCAAATCTTGTCTTCACAAGTTTTCTTTTGATTTCTTCCCCAACACAAAATCCATTGTCTTGATCTATTACTACTTAGTGCTTCATTTCCTTTATGTTTTGCATGCAGTCTCCTAAATACCTCCTGAAGGTAAGAGACACAGTTACTTTATTGGGAACTGTAATCTTTCAGCAATTACTTTTAGTGTTCAGAAGAGTGGTCTTAAGTCAGCAAGTGTTGGAAATGATTGTATGGAGCAAAGTCCAGGAAGTGTAGCACAGGTGCTGACAACAGCATTATCTGGTTTATACAAATGCCACCTGGTCAAAACAGATGGTAAACTGCCACAAAGCAAGTGAATGCTAAAATGTTGTTAATACTCCACGCAAACAGGATGCTGGCTGATTTTCCTTAATTTTGTTGAGCTGTAATACAGCAACACAATCTGCTTGTGATTGGTAACCATGGTTATACTCATTCATAAATTCTGGTTTCATTTTGATAAGAACAGCTGTACTGACAATATAACTAAAATATACAAGGAGCAATATGTTTTCTGCCCATGTCTACCATCTAAAAATAACTCTTCTGAAATGCTGAAAAACCTTATTTGAAGCTATGACAGTTCAGCAGAGTAAGATTGCTGAAATTCTTGCCATCAAAATGGAAGTTTAAAGTAATTAATAGTAACCACAACAGCAGAAAGGAAAAGACTTAGACATTCTGAGATTACCTACTTTGTTTGCCACTTGTTATCCAGCAACAACATATTTTTCATATATGAGCAAAATGAAGCAGCACAATTTTCTTCCTGGCCATTAGAAAAAGATAACTCTTATATAGAAAATAAGACCTGATGGAGTTTATTGTAGTGATGGTAAGAAAAAATGCTTTTTAGAAAGCAGTTGTTAAGGTACTGCATCTTGAAAGCTGCTTTATTGGCCGAGTGTTAATACTAACAAAACAAAGGTGTGAAGGCTTTTGGAGCGCTTAGAGCGCTCTCTGAAATCAGTGCCTGGCCTGCATCATCAGAAACTGGCTGTCCTGCCTCTGATGAAGTACTCTGAAGTACTCCCATCTGAAGGAATGACCATAACAAAAACTGAGCTCAGCTTTCATGGGTTAGGTGGGGTGGATCTGTGATGTTTCTGGAACAGCTCTAACATCTGAGTTTTGTCTTCCAGGTTGACACAATGGAGGTCATGCGACACCCCGAGGAAACAACCAACATGAAGCGGCAAACTATGGCTTCCTATTTTAGGGTACAGAAGTTAAATTGTAAACAAATATTTTGGTGATAAGAACAATAGATATATCTAAAATATTTGTGGGATTATGAGATCAAAAAGAATAATATTATTTTTTATTCTGCGTCAGTCTTTCGTAGACTCATAAATTTTCTTTTACTCTTTTTCTTTTTGTTTCTTCTACTTGTACTTTTATAATTCTTCTGAATACATTGATAACAGAATCTAGAGTCTAAACTATTTCCATCTAAAATGCTGGAATTCTAGGACAGGCCTCTTTATGGACATAAAGTAATTTTGTGAAAATAAAATAGCTGTCATTACTAAAGCCTTAATATTTTTTCACAAGCTCAGGCATACCTACTTTTACAGATTATGAATTCTCATTTGTGCTGATAAGTAAAAACAGTCAATTTTTTTGGAAGTACTGTTATAAATCATATTACTTGCCATTTTATCAGTAGTAATCCTTTTTGGGGTAGTGTATACTCTGCATGTGTGTTTAATTCAAGCAGGTAAGTAAACATTGAGGATGTTGGAACTTGAAGGTTAGGAATCAGGAGTCATAAAACACCCATGCTAATCCAAGTCTGTTGGTTAATGTTGGGTTTTTTTCTTGTGGTTATTGCAGACTGAAAAAGTTCTGAGCAGTTGGTCCTTGGGTTGTACTTGTACCACACAGAATGGGGAAGTTCAAAGTGTGCATCAAAGCTTCATGTCATGTAGGAATACCTGTTTTCTTTGCCATGCACAATAGGATAAGGAAAGACATAGAGGAAGCTGATGTATACTGAGATGTTGCCCCAGTGTGGAGTGTACAAGGACACACATTCAGTCTTGTGATGACAGTGATAATATAAGTGTGGATTTAGAATGCTCTTGCAAAGTACTATGCAGCTGTCAGCTGTGTAAGAAATGTTAAAAAAACAAACAAACAAAACAAAACAAACAAAACCAAATTGGAATAAGTGTGAAAGTACACTATAATATGGATGCAGCAGAGTGACTACAGTCATTTTGGAACTGTACATGATTTTGAAGTTAAGTGTATTTGCAACAAATGCTTAACATACAGTGTGTTAATCAGGTGGTGATAGAGCAGAAGTATCAGTATTCAGAGAAGTAATTGGAAAAGGTGATAGATATGATCTGATTGCACTTTTTTTCATTTTAGTGTAAAACGCAATGGAACAGTTTTCTGTGTCCAAGGTGATCCAAGAAAAGGAATAGGCCTACATTTCCAGGAAGATTTAGGTTAGATATTAGGAACTTTACAAATAGTCATGATAACAATAGAATCATATAATTGTTTGGGTTGGAAGGGACCTTAAATATAATCTAGTTTCAACCCCTCTGCCATTGTGATGGTTATAGCACTTAGATTGTGCAGTATATATCCTAAGTGATTCTGATGAATTTATTAAACGGACATGTGCCTGCAATGGTACAGATACTTATAGTGTTCTCTTTGGACAGAGGACTGAACTGATGACTTCTTGCAACCCTTTCCCCATGCTTTTCTGTGAATTTCTGTGATTTTTCATTTCACAATAAAGCTTTTTCTTTTGTTCAGAATATTCAAACCATTAAAGTGCCTACAGCAGAATCATAGACTTTTTTTTTTTTTTTTAATATGGGCCTTCTTCAACTACAGAAATGTAACATAAGTAAAGAGAAAGGAGTAAGAAATAAGAACCAGAGTAATATTTACTGTTTTTTACAATTGAAAACTTTGAATAGGTTCTGAGTTTTAGCCAAAGGCTCAAAAATTAATAAACTGATAATGCAGATTAACATTACAGATGAAAATACACTCAAGCATTACATGCTGTTTACAAATATATATCTCCTGCTTAAGTAGCTACTTTGCAGTTTTTTATCAAGCGTGTGAATTTTTTTTATTTTCCTTACTAGTATTCTCTCATGGATCTTTTGTCCAAAATGGTTGTTGGGCAGCCTCACTTTATCCGCTGCATTAAACCCAACGATGATCGAGAGGCGCTGACGTTTTCTCACGAGAGAGTTCTGCTGCAGCTGCGATACACCGGGATTCTGGAAACTGTCCGGATACGTCAGAAAGGGTATTCTCATCGCATCCTCTTTGAAGAGTTTGTGAAAAGGTAAGCCTTGTATATCATGGCTGTTCTTTTAAAACTCCATTCAATAAAGTACAGTAAGTACTACAGATATTGGACTCTACAGGCATGGTCTGAGTCTCTAAAGAGAGCAGTGACATTGAGAGAAAAAGGCTGTGAGAGAGAAACTCTGAAGTCTAGTGGAGACCAGCAGTCTGTGGGAGACCAGCAGCAAGCACATAGTATTCAGTAGCAAGACTGTCCCTATGATTCTCTCAGTAGAGACAACAGGTGGAAATGATACATCATGTTTAGGTTATAGAAAGATTTGGAAGGTTAGTGCCCTTCACCCATCAAATGATGAATCTGTACATGCTTGAGAATTAATTGATATAGAAGCTTTAAATTTAGAAATATTCCTCGTAATAGGAATTTGTCATCAAAGTAATTTTATTTTCAGGCATGATCTCTCCCAGCTTTTTTTTTTTAATTTACATGACTGATTTTAGTAAGGTCACACCATTCTAAAGCAGGCTTAACAAAGAAATTTATTTTTGTGATCACTAGCACATCTTTGCAACATCCTGAAAAGGCTGGAGGCAGAATTATTAACCTTAACTTTGATCCAATTTACACATAAGTGAACTTAGATTAACTCCACTGAGATTAGTGTAAATTGAGAGGAAATTAGGCCTCCACTTATTGGTAGATTCTTTTCTAAGGTGCACTGAATTTGAGTACAACTTTGAAAAGTAATTGTAATAAAACCAGCACTGGCTGTAGCTTTCCATTCTTGCAGATAAGAGCAAGTTGTGTTTAACATTTTGTCAGATACTTTCCAAGTTTCCAGTCCAACACAATGTATTCTTCCGGGAAAGAAAGCCAAGGGTACAGGGGAAGTGGGGGTGACATTTAGCCAATTGCCCTACAGCATAGAAGAATTCCTGAGTTTCTAATGAAATAAGGGGTGGGAGAGAGGACGTTCTTGCTCCTTTGTTCAGTTCATGCTTTATTTTAAACAAATTCTATTACGTTTTGCTTCTTGGGGGGGGGGGAAAAAAAGAAAAAAAAAGAAAAAATACTTTTTTAAAGCTATCAGTGGAACAAGAAACATTTTTCTTCAATTTACAGCCATGACTAGTCAAGTGTTTTTAGGAACTAAGTAGTTGAATACATAAAAATGTTTGAGAAAACAGGTCAAATGCTAAACAGATTGGCACTTCTTTGTTCATAATCAAAAAGACATTAGGCAAGTATGAACAAGAGTTTCAAAATGTCAGTAAATGTGAGGATATCAAAGATTTTCTAAGCCAGCAAGTTAATTGGTATTTTGATCCTTTTGAGCAACTGAACAACAAAATGAATGAGCCAGCACTTTTTCTCCCTTGATGTTATTAAACAAATAGGTGTGCTTCTTATCTGCCTGTTCAATAATGCTGTTTTGTAAACTCTTAGCAGGAAATATGAGGACAAAACAATCAAAGGCAGGGAACAGAACCATTCAGGGTTTATCAGGTGGGAGGTAAACAAAAGATAAAGCTCTGTCTAATGTTACTCTTTACTGTCTTCTGTTTTCATGTAGAACAGATTATTTCAGTGTTACAAACCTGGTTTATTGGGTTAAAAAACAGATGGTGAGGAGAGGACTTAATTGTAACTCATTCACACAGTGAGTTTCTTCAGCCAGTTATACAACTATCTGGTTTATGTATATAAATATACATATTATTTTGCTTAAAGTAGGAAAATGTAATCTGCAGCCCCTGTAAACATTGTAGACCTGTCAAGTTTTAGGCACTTTGTTTCCATTGGCATTGTCTCACACCCCATTCCATCATTTGTCTGTCTCATCTGTTTGCTATGGAGCAGCAGGGCCCCTTCCTCAGGCTGGAATCCCAGGTTTCAGACACAGGTTCTTAACCTGACCAGGCAGCTGGGTGTGCCTGGCTTGTGAGGCTGCACAGTTTGCTAAGGGAAGTGGGCATTCTAGTGGGAACCTTCAATGAAGCATCAAATTTCAGTAGTGCTAGGAATAAAAACTGGTCAAATACTGCAAAATCCTGTAAAATATGTTGCATCAGTATGTTTACATCTAACCCTAAAGCTCAGTGGTGGTAACTTGTCTATTATTCAGAATTAGAGAAGCACTTAGTTAAATTAGAAGTCAACAATTTGGCTACAGAGAAAATAAATACTTGCTTTTAAAATTAAGCATTTTTAATGCAAACTCACTTTTAATACTTAGTGTGCACTGTAGCGAAGTTCATAAGTGATTTCTGAAAATAAAATTGTAACATCCCCCGTATTTTTATTTTACTGTTATCCATGGAAATGTTTGTTGTTTCAGTGTCTTTAAGATTTGGACAGATCTTTATCATGTTCCTGTAGAAGACTGTTGACAGTCACAGAACACTGGTAAACAGTTGCAGGATGGAGAAGATAGGAAAGGTCTAGGCATGAAAAGTTTGCTAACCCCTTATGGATTGTATATGCAGAATAGACCAACTGTGCCTTTCTGAGTATTTCTGTGATTCTAGGTTAGTCTGATGATTTGCAACATAATCATTAGGTATCTATTACTAAGTTTCTAGAGTATCTTAGATGTTTTTTCTTTATTGATTTCATTCATACTCTCTATTTAGAGTCAAATGTTTGAATTCAGATGTGAAAATATCTGAAAGGGGTGAAATACAACCAATAAAGATTTGGAATTTTTGAAAATTATTTATTGGCACTTTCAGTGCTAAAAACTGGAACTTTTTAAACTTTACAACTCCAGGGCTGAGAAGGAGCAAAGGTCTTTTGGAATCTCCCTACTATTGCTGGAGGTCTGTCTAGAAAGGGATTTTGCCCTCTTGCACCTCATGCTTTTCACATATTGTTATCCATTCTCTACCTCAGGCCAGTATATTTGAGTACAGAGATTTTTGGTTTGGTTTGTTTTTAAGAGAAAAAGGATTAATCATTCATTTTTGAGTTATTTGTGTAGAAATTATGCTTCTTTTAAGTCTGTAATGTGGAGGGAACTTTGGTAAGAGACACTGGTGTAGTAGTTAATGGTGCTGTTTAAATGCTGTTAATTGAACAGTTCCACAGCTCATCCTTTAAGGACGGAAGAGAAATTGAACTATTTGTTTACAATCAATTTATCTGAGTTAAACTCACCAACATTAAAATGTCTTGGCCATAATCAGGTAGTTAATGCATAGAATCATTATGAGGTTTTCCATATCTTAGCATAATTTGATGTCTTTAAAACAACTCTGCCTATTCTGGCTTTGCATCTGTTGCTCTGGGGATAAATTCATCTTTTTTTAAAAATGGTGGTTTATGCCTAATGACTTCTAAATGCAGTTAATCCCATTTTAATGGATGTTTTGTCTGGAATATTATTCATGTCCTTGAAGGATATTTCACAGTGCAGTGTAAGAGACATTGGTTAAGAAATACATGATTCCGGAGTTTCATCAGCTCTGAGAAATTAGTTCTTCTACTTTTATCTTACTTAGTCTTATTAAGTATGTCATTAGTCAGGTACTTTTAGGAAACATGTGGATGAATGTGTCATATGTAGGAAATTTTGAAGTAGGATGTTCGAAGACTCGATTATGAAAATCTGACATAATGGCATGTTTAGCCAGTTACAGGACTCTTCTGTGCAGATTTGATCAATCAAAATGTTTGCAAAAACACCGTTTAGAGGAGGTTTTTATGAAGTATTGGGAAACAATATGTTTACTTACAGATACTATGGTTTTTAAACTTATTGTCATTCTGAATGACTTTATTTGTTAAAAGACAGATAAATTAAAATGTATAAAAACAATTGTTAAAACAGGATTTGATAAGAAAAAAAGGGTCATTGTGTTTTGGCTTTTGTTGTCAGTTTTTTTCTGAGTCCCAAAAGCAATTATATTCTAGCTCATGAAAGAGAGGTAATGGAGAGGGTACTTACATTTAAAAGATATTGAAGTTTGTCATAAACAAAATGGTGTAAAATGCATAGCTCGGAATTACTTTTTAGTCAGGTACTTGTCACAAATAAGCCAACTTCTCAGTAATAGAATGTCGTTGAGAAGACAGCAAGATTCAAAAATTATGAGATTCCCCCTTGACTATATTCTTACATTATTGCTATCTAAAAACTTACATGGTTTTAAAATTCCCAAGTACAACATGCCTTAAAAGACGTATGAGCAACCAGAAAACTGACATTACCACTCATTTGAATCCTTCCTTCCTTCCTTCCTTCCTTCCTTCCTTCCTTCCTTCCTTCCTTCCTTCCTTCCTTCCTTCCTTCCT
>JAOEGS010000092.1:0-54578 GCA_025447755.1 Corythornis vintsioides
ATATTTGCCAAAACTATCAGTCTTAATATATATTTACATATTTTATAAATACTTTATATTTAGCATGTATAAAGATGTATTAAGGAAATATTTTTCACTTTAGCCTTGTGTTGTTTTTAGTATCTTGTCTGATGGTTTTTGCTTGCTCAGATAATAAAAGCACTGTAAGGTAGAGATTGTATTTGCTGACTGTTCTTAGAATGCACAGTGGTGATATGTAATACCTGTTAAAAAAATAAAAATGAAAGATTATTTTTTAAAAGGCTCAGAAAACAGGCTGGGATATTCCTGGATGCCATTTTTTTTTTTCCCCAGTTGCACTTGCCTGCAGTACTATGGTGTAGATTTGTTACTAGATAACAGAGTATTTGATGAGTTATGGGGTTGTTTGTTTACGTTGGAAAGCTACCAAGTCATCCATCACTGTTATGGTTGCAGCCCTTTTCAAAAAACAACAGTCTGTTGCCAAGCCTCTCTCTTTTATGCATGACGTTTCTTTGACCACTTTTCAGGCAGGGTCTCTTGTATTTTTGGCCCCTGGGATTTTCCATGGGATTTACCAGAGGTGACACAGATTGAGGAAGAGTTTTGAGCCAAACTTTCTTGATTTGTGATGTATCCTGGGCATTTTTGGTTCATTCAGAGAATAAATTCCCATCAGGAAAAGGCTCTGGTGGGCTAGGCAGTGCTTCTTAGCCCATTTTAAATCACTCTGCCTCTCTTCGTCTTCATGCGTCCTCTCTTTCCTCACAAAGATAATTATGCAGAAGCTTGCAAGATGGCTCTGAAGCTAAAGAAAGGGATTCAGATGAGTACCCATCTAGGTAAATAGACACACAACTGAGAAAGGTGGCAACATGCAATTATCTAGCTTAATAAGGGACATTCTGAAAGGTCTGTTCACAGATGTATGCATAGAGAATATGTAAAAGCTTTTGTGCACAATGTTCTGTGTATCTGGATTAAGGCTGTAAAAGGTGTCTTGCAAGTTTTAGGGTAACTAAGGGAAGGGAACCCACACAGCTGTGCTCCTTCAAAGGAGGTGGGAAATAAGATAATTTGGGTCGTACTAGTGTGTCACCTGAGCACCTGTCAAAATGGGGACTGGCTAGCAATAGTCAGCACGGTACACTTCTGCTTGCTTGTCTAATTCCTCCTGCTTTTTCAGTTGCTGGGTGAAGCAGCTTGAGCTGATTTCTGGAATGAGAAGTGGGAGGATAAGAAAGCGTGGATGGATACAGCTGCTGTGGTAAAACTGGAGAGGGTTTTCAAGGTTCTGGTTTTGTCTTGACTGTATAGAGTTCAAGAGAAGTGGCTTCCCTGAGGTCACAGAAGGGTGTGTTGTGATGCTTCTCTGACATGCCAGCAGCCTCTAGGTGAGCAACCCAGAATCACAAATATGGAGACTGGCAGTTGGATAAGGATACTTGGATTGTTAAGTGTGTTTGCATACTGAACCACCTTCCACAGAACCAGTCCTTTCTCCTCGCTGATCCTTCTGAAGTCACCTGGCAATAGATCAGTGACAAGAATTTGCAGTTATTCATACCATGCATTCCTAAGGACCCCCCTGAATGGAGCCATAGGTTCTATGTGTGGGTTTCTACAGTGGCTGATTGTGGAGGTTGCATTAATGACTCTGTTGTACAGCGTGTAGATGTTGGCCTGTGTGGAAAGAGAGCTAAAGGGCTGGACAAAGACCATGATCAAGCTCTCTGGCACTTGCTTTGTGACATTCAGCAACTCAATTGCTGCTGTTGTCTTTGTATGGAAGCTGTGCTCACAAAACCACTTGGAGTACTCAGCCTGTGCTACAAAGAGCATTGCTGAAGCCTCTGTTTCCTTGCTCTCTGCAAATTTCTAGGGTCAAAAAATTTCAAGGCAGGATTGAGGATGCTCTTTCATTCTCTTTGAAGAGAAATCAAACATGGTCTGGGAAAGCTTCTGTTTAGTGTACATGCCATCCCTTCTGAGCAGTGTCACCAGCATTGCTAGTTCCTATGAGGTACTCTACTTGGTCACTAGAGAACTTTATTTAGCAGGATGTGCAAACAAGCAGCTCCATTTGAGAAACTATAAAAAAACAACAACAAAAAATCTTGAAAGGATCTAATTAGTCAGGTAATATCTAGCATTAGTTGCATAAATGCATTATTTATGAACCAACTGTAATACCCTGTCAGTCCCTAACTTCTATATGCTTTTCGTTCCACCAGAGCTGGATACTCATTCTATGAACCAATTTCCTGAGAGTTGAGTGCCCTTTATGCTTTGCAGTTTCTCCTGACTTCACCTTTTGGGAGCTGTGCACAGTGGCTGCACTATGGGTGTGTGTATAATGGCTTGGCAGGTCTCCACAGTTGTGGAATTTACAATCATTGCTCTGTGTGTATTGGGGTTTAAATTTATTTATTTATTTCTGTTGGATGATGAATTAGGCCATCTGTCTGCAACCTCTGCTGACCCTTCCCCTGACTCTCCTTGTATCCTGGTGTGCTGGCACTGTCACACACAGAGGGTCAAGGTCTGGAGCCTGGATCTGTAACCTTCGTTGCTGAGACCACGGTGTCTCAACCCTCACTTTTCTAGGGTAATTCTCCAGTATGTTATGCACCTACAGGTCTGAGATGCTTGCAAGGAGGAGGCATCCATTTAATGTTAAGAATGTGATAGTAGGAACTTCCTTTACATGTGTAGCTAGTCCTTGACTAGTACTTTATTTAGTCTTAAAGTTAACAAGTGGGTTAGTTTTGAAAAACTTATATGGGACACTTCCTGATTTGCAACAAAAATGGCAGAGGACACTTGAAATCAAGCTAGTTGAACATAGGTCTGAAAATGCTAAAAGCAGACAGACATCACTGAGATAAAAGGTTTTTTTCACAAAACAAATAGAAACCCCAATAAACTTGTCTTGGCTCATTTCATTTTGCTCCTTGGCTGAAATAAAAACATGATAGTGATATAAGGTAGCAGCAGCCAAACGGATATGAAGGTTTATCCTTATAAACCAAGGTAGTAACTGCAGAATGGGGCTCAGAGATTTCTGAGATTAATGGGATTTTTTCTACAGTTTATTGGGCTTTGGAGCAAGTGCATAGATACAAAAGACTTCATGCGGTAAAGATCTCTGCAAGCACTTGGAGAATCTTTGGGAAGCTTTTCTGATCTTTAGCATGAGTGTAAGACTGGAGGGCTTACTCACTGCTGTCATCATATAAATATATTAATTCCTGTGGAGACCTCCAGGGAAGGAACTTCTGAAGTATTGCCAATGATGTTACAAAATGTTGAGTCAAGTATAAAAAAAACCCAACAAAACAAAACAAAAAAACCCAACAAATGAGAACATATGGGAACCATGGTGCTTTGTTTGTTTTCAAATAGGAGGCAGTAGCTACTTTTTGTTTGATGCTTCCCTTTTTCCCTTTAAAGGTGCTTACAAACCATACTTCAAATCAGCTGTGTGTATCCAGAAAGGCCAGGAACCTCTTTTTATTTGGAACCTGAAATTCCTACGTGGTAATATGACTTCACACAGGGCTAAAAGATGATATTGAGTATCATGAGATTTATATTAACATCTTTGGGAGAGGTGATACTGAGCTAGCAAAGGGAATGGTAGAATAGGATTTAATGGAGTTGACCAGCAATGAGGGAAATTCCTATACATAAAGAGTAATCAAAACATGACACCTGGTGACAGACCAAATGTATGATGCCTGGAAAAGAGTAACTTCCTTGTGATTCTATATCAGGATTACATCTGACAAAGAAAAATTATGAATAGTGCTATGCAAATTCTACACACAATGTTAGTTAAGCCAAATAACTCCAAGGGGTTGTTGGTTTTCAGCTTCTTTTTTTCACTTGTCTGATTTCAAGTATGTGTTTTGGCCGCAGTGTCAGACATTTGTCTTGTGAGTCCAAGCAGTCCTGTCTGGATGTGAAGCAGTTGAAGAGGTTGATGCTGAAGGATTATAACTAAATACTAAGAGCCACTCTCACCTCTTGAGAAGAGTCCAGCCTCTTTTAAAGATCAGATTCTGCCTAGACTCAATGGTATTTGTCTATTAACAGATGACATAGCTTTTCTGAGATGCGGCCTTGCCTATACTTCACCAAAAGGCTAGTCTTGGAGTGGTCACAGGTAAGTGAGTCCCTGTGCTTGCCCAGCTTGGTACTTAGGCTGCACTGGGTTGGATGCTGTGATACCCTCTCACACATGGTCCAGAATGTACATTCACAGGCACTTCAGGACCACAGTAAAACACAGAGTACATCTGCCATGAGTGGAGCCTTGACCCCCCTGCTGCAGGTAGCACAGCCATAGTCTCAAGTTTTCTTGATGGGATTTAGCTTAAAAAAAACCCTAAGCCTCTCGTGTTGTGACTTTACTAGGGCTTCTTTATTGTGGAGTGACCTAGTGAAATGAATAGTCTGCATGTAAACACAGTGTAATGAAAAGGGGGTTTCCTTGTGGGGTGACTAACAAAAACTTTAATGTTACAGTTTTCCTGATGCTTTTAGTAGTCTTGAAATGTTAATGAGCCTTTGAGATTGGGCAACTTTTCATCAGTTCTAAGTGTATATCACAGCATAAGGGATCTCAGTTTCAGGAACAGAGATGGGCTTATGAGCTGATATGAAAATCAAGCATTCCCTTCATTGTTGTTATAATAGTTCCTCTGTCTTAATAATCCCTCAAAGAGCAAAGCACAAAATTATTTGCTCCATGTAGGGAATAAATGTTTGGAACCATAAAATTCAGATTACTTTGAGACTTCTGTCTTTCTGACTTTACCAACTGGCAGAAAATTAGATGACATCAAAGAATCATTGGAAAGGGGCTTATTTAATTTTGAAATCTATTGGAAATTGTCACGTGTTTGTAATACTGACAGCTGCTTTCATGTCACTTTACTGCAAAAGAGTGCAGCATTATCCCTGGGTAAGGGTATAAAAGCTGAAGCTGTGAACTGTGATAGAGACATAAGATGAACTCTCTGTGTTACACAATCAGTTAATTCTTCTGTCTGTACTATACATGTTGTAGCACAGAGAGCTCAAAAGTGCAGGAGTTTGATTTATTATTTTTTTAACAATAATACTGTAACAATGAAATTAAATGAATTCTTAAAATAAATAACATTTCTTAAAAAAACATTCCGATTGAATAAGCAAATCACATACAAACATATAAAATAAAATTCCTGTCCTAATACCTATTTTTCATGCTTATTTTAAAAAGACCTTGAAAGTACCTCATTCAATTTGAGCTTTCTCTGTCCAAACTTGGAATTTAGGAAAAATGTAACCCTTTTTTTGAGAGTAGAAGTGGGGAAGACATTTCTTCAGGTGCTAATTCAGAAATTAAAGACCTAATTGCAAATTGAGAGAGAGATCTCTAAACCCCACCTACTTCCAAAGACCTTTGTAATGGTGTGTTCACTCTAGTACATGATCTGATCCTTCAGCTTGTCTCATCTTTCAGTCACATTGATGTGTAAAGGGTGGTGATAGATAGTTTATGTAAGAAATGGGAGTGTTTTATAGCAGTCAATTTAAAGTTAAATCCTCCAGTGTATTTAACAGTAATCTTCCAGTTTAAGTCCACAATAGTGTGAAGACCTGACTAACAATTCTTACTATTTTAATCATATTAATTATATATCCTTTGCAGATTTGATCTACAGTTGTTAATGATCTCTGGAAAAATGATGTGGCATTATTTAGCAGTTACTTTAAAAATATTTGAGAAAAGAAATGACTTCCACAGAATCAGGAATAGTCAGAAGATAAAGGACACAGTAAACACTGTGGAAGTGTCTAAATGTCCCATGGGAAGATAAAGTCTTCTGTAATTTCTACACAATGATGTAGGTCATAGTTTTTTTAGGAAAGGAACCCCAAAGAGGGAAAGTAGTTGCAGTAGAATTATTAGCTGCAGGCAAACAGGATGAGTTTTGCCGCTACTTCCATCTGATTTATTGGTCTTTTCCAACCTGTGATTTGAGTGCCTTACCGTGCACATACTGGATGACTTGAAAGATTTTTGGAAAGTGGACTGGGAAAGTATGGCTCTACTGAAGCAACAAAATTCGATGTACAGTCTGTCCTGACAGCCTGTCAGGAAAACTGTCTGGAGGTGGGAAGGCAATTATAGGTTGAGAACAGGCTGGGGCAAGACTTGAGATGGACAATGTCATGAACATGTAGACTTCCCCATCCCCTACCTTTGTGCATGGGATGTTGTTAGCATTAGTTTCCACTGCAATTCTTCTGGAATATTCAGTGAAGATGCTGAAAAAGCAGCTTCCCCATGTGTATTATGCAATCTATTATGTGGAATCAGAGCTGAAACAGCCTGTCCAGTGGGAATGGGTTTGTTTTCTGTTATCCTTCCAGCAGGGGTTTATCCATGTGTGCTGGAAATTACAATATTAAATGCTCCAGCTTGGAAATTTTGTGTGAGGATTATCGGACTTAAGTTTTCTCAGTGTACTACAGCCTGGGCCTCCTGCTGGCACAGGAGTCCTATAGGGTTTCCACTGCAAAGGTTTTGAAATACTAATGCCTGAAATTAGGAAATCTGAACTCTACTGAGGAATAATAGGAGAATGTTTTCTCTGTTTCACTCCTTCTGCATGACAAGGCCTATTGAAAACCTTTGCTTCTCTTAATTCCCTCAAGCAATTTGTTTTAAGCTCCCCAGCTGAAAGAGAGCCATAGCATTGTTCCAGCTCAGTCATATTGCTCTGTTTTCATAAATGGCCAAACACAAACCTTGGATACCATAACCTCATATTTCTACTGCTTCACCCTGGCCTTTTCCAGATTTACACATAAAATATTATGTAAACAGAAGTCTGAGGTGTGTCAGATACTGAGTGTATTAGCACCTTTTCTGGAGCTGGGTCAAGGACAGCTATCTGCAAATGAAACAGAGGCAGCTTTGTGGCTGCTGCCTCCTCAAAGTAGAGCTCCAGTTGCTTGCGTGCCATGTGTCTTTTGCTGGATGTGTCTTGGCAGATTCAAGGTCAGTCTTTCCCATTCTCACAGTGAACATGTGTGGCTGTGAGTGCTGATTCCTTGGGATCTAATCTTGACTCTGGCTGCTGAGACCTGTTCAGGGGGTGGCACACATCTATTCTTAAAATAGATCCACCAGGTGTTTAGTATCTGAGTGCAGTGAGTTTATTCAGTCAAGTTTATATTTCTTTTTAAGTTTTAAGCAGAAACATAATTGTGCTGCATTTTTGATTCTGTGGTTGTCAGTGAGTGCACCCAGAGTGGCAGCGGTGGAAGGCAGTTGGTTTTGAATGCATGTGATGTATCACTACCACGTGCTTGGTGCCTTGCTGCTGGCCTGATCCTGTGAGATGTTCATCACAGTCCAAAAATAAAACTTGCTCACAATATGATGTATGGAATAGTCTTACAGGGGAAGGGAAGGGAGAGCTTTATTGCTTGTATCACTTGACATTGGGACTGCATGAAAACTGGAAAATATTATGCCACAGCAGTAGCCTTTCCAATCACCTCTGGGTTTGCCAGCAGTAATAATGAAGCTTTATAATCCATTTGGAGAACTCATTTCTTCTAGTAAATGTCAGGTAGTCCTGAAGGGTAAAGTCACTGTTTCTGAAAAACAATTGCTCACATTTCTGACTGATTATCATGGTATGTAAAAAGGTTATATTAACAAAGAAATTACTGTTATAAACAAATGAAATTCCATCAGTTGGCTACACAAACCTAGCATTTCACTGCAGTGAAATCTCTCTTCAGCCTTCCTCTGCTGAGGCTGCAATGCTCATGCAAGAGAACAATCGGTCATATCTCATTAATGAGTTTATTCACAATACTGTACAAAGAACCAAGTAACAGGTGTTTTGAAATGGCTAATTAATTGTTATAGATTTTATTAAATTGATGTCTATACATCTTTCCAATGTATTTTTTTTATCAAAGTTAGGAAAATGTTCTTAATTGCATATTCAGTCACACCTCTGCAAGGCTCAAGCTTCAACCTTAGAGATAAATATTTTATACATGCAATTATAATATTCTATTTTGGCCACTTACACTGAAGTTTTGTGTCTCTGAACTTCACTCTTGGAAAGTTACACTTGGACTTACATGTATGACACTTGTTGTTTGGAGCAACATACACAAATCCCCATACACCAGAAAGAAAATACAGCCCTAATCATCAAAGGGAAGTGAGGACTAAATGAATGTGTGTCATGCGTATCCAATTTCACCACTGATCATCGAGAGAAAATAAATCACAGAGCATGTCCTTCCATTTCTTCTTTGTTTAAATAGCTAGAAGGAGCTCTGTTAAAGTCACCCTGGGTTTCCCCAAGGAATATTAAAATAAATTAATATTGTCTGATTAAATGTTTTCACCCATATTAAAGCCACTGGAAAATGTTAGGCCTATTTTGTTATGGCAGCACTCCAACTTTTTTTGGTGTACTACTGGAATCGGAGTAGCACATCTCAACTAAAGTAATAATCAATTTCATTTGGTTTTAATCCTGTCAGTCTACAGGACTGTACTCTGAGATTTTTTCTGTGTCAGTCTCGGTGATGTCCAGTATCCACCTGTGCTAGGCTCTCCTGTCATCTTCCTATTATGCAACCGAAAAGACAGCAAAAGTGATCCACAGAAAAGAGATAAAAATGAGGAAGGGCATTTAAGAAAGGTCTGGCTTGATTAAGGGCAAAATTTGAAATGGCCCAAAATGTAGATGGGTATCTAAGTCACGTTGATTTTCAATGAGAATAGGATAACTTAGAGTCCCACATCTCCCTGAAATGTTGCCTTACACCCTAAGGCAATTTAATTTGGAAAGAATGGTTGGAGGAAATCTGATAGGCATATAAAATGAGCAGTATAAAAAGCATGCTGTCACAGCAAGGGCAGTGCCCCGAGACTCAGAACCTGCTCAAGAGTTAATTGAAATCAATTGGAAAGCCTTCTGTTGACATAAATGAGCTCTGGATGAGCCCTTGGGAGTGTTAGTTTCAATACTCAGGTTTACGACAAATTTCGTGAATGGCTCAGGGCAATCACTCAGGGCCATGTGCAGAATGGGGGCCAAGTACTGAAATGGGATTGCTTGAAGCAGGAGGAGTATGAAAGGTTCTCCACACAGCCTCACACTTCAGGGCTTTTTCAGAAGTGGGTTATGAGCTGCTAGTGTAAAACAATAATTTCTGTTTAATGTGCAGTGCTTACGGTCATAAAATGCTGTTGAGATAATTTAGAAATGTTTTGAGAATGAGGATTAAGCATTTAGAATAAGAAGAGCATCTATAGTCAGATTAGCTTGGATAAAATGTCAGGGGCCACCAATCCTTGTGTTTCAAGAGCATAAACTCACCACCAGCTGGAATAATGAAGCAGATACCTCAGTGGAATGTATGTTACTGATAAGCAATTTCCAGTATCATTTACTATGTGCTGTCATCCAGCCATACTTTATGTAGATGCTCCCTTAGAAACAGGGTCTGTTCTTACTTCCTGGAGAATGGCAGAGCTGTCTCTAACCTGTGCAACTGGGACCATTTCCTTGAGGTGATGACAGCTCCTGGTGAATGCTGCACCCTCAGACACACTGGGCTGGGCCTTTCTGGCTGGTCTAACCTCTCTTAAGCTTTAGCAGTGTTTTTAGTGCTGTCAGGAAGTTTCTGCAAGCTACAGGATCTGGGTAGTGCTGTGTGGGATGGAGCCTTAGCCATCTGTCCTGCTTTAAAAATCATATATTGACACATCCCTGTGTCTTTTGCTGGAAGTACCTATTTGTGCTGAATCCCAGGTCTTCCATCTCAGGAAGAATCTTTTTACATAGCACTAGTAAGGCAGAAGAATTACTAAGTAAAAATTATGAAATTTAAGGAAATGCAACCCAGAAACCATTTTTGTTTTTTGTTTTGTTTTCCCAAGCTTTTAGTCACAGAGGACAGAGAGAAGGAGACACCAACTTCTGAGAAGTTTTGGATCCCCTCTTTAGAGAGGATTTTGTTGCTAGGTAAAAGTTTACTGACATTTTCCTGGTTGTCCTGAGGCTACCTAGTGAGGCTGGTGCCAGCTTACTTGAACATACTTAACAAATGTTGTCTTCCAGGCTGTGATAATGGCTGCAAGCCCTACATATTTAAGTTAATGAAAGATCAATCAGAAGTTAATTGGGGCTTTTGGGTTTTCTTGCCTACACCGAGAACAAAGCAGAAATTTTTTTAAAAAGCTGAGGAGAGGTCCAATGTATGCTATCAGACTGCAATGTTTAATAGACATTTTGAACATCATGATCTGTGCTGGTGAAGCAGAATTTCTAGGGAACTCATTGTCTAACTCTGAAAAGCCTCTAGTGACAACTCCACTGAACCTCAGGTAGCTGGGCCAGGAAAAAGATTAAGAGTGATTGTATCTCCTTACCTCATTCCCAGCTCTCTGGGATACCAGAAGCCTACAACTTTGTGCTGCAGCCAGGGTGAGATGAGTAGCCTTAGTTCCAGTTGCCTACAAATCTAATATACATTTTGCACTTAGGGATTCTGAGGAAGGGTCTGTGGCTGACTTGTCTGCTTGGTGTTGATGCTGAGGCAGATAGAGTGTATATAATGTGCTGAGCCAACTGCTATCACCTGCTTGTGCTGGAGAGGTCTGCATGCTTAGTTCCCCACTGACAAACTTTTTTATTCCCTGTTGCTTCTACTTCTCCATAATATGCCTTCAAAAAGCAAATAGAAGAGCAGTTGGATCTCCTGATATCTTCATGTCTCTTCTCAACTACATGGAGCTGCTGAATTTCTTCATGAAAAACAGCTTTCTAAACTTTTCTCAGCATGGACCAAATAATACATTTTCCTGTAATTGTGTCCTAGGAAAGGACAGACATGTTAGCTGGAGTCCTTCAAAAAGGTCAGCTGGAGAAAAATACTTCAGCCAAAGAACTGATTCTGCTCATTGGCTAAACTCCATTTTGTTTCAGCTTGATTCAAAAACCAACTTTTGTAAGAATATTTTGAGAACTGAAAGAAGTTGGTTTACATTTAAATGTTCATTCTAAAACAAAGGGAAAGACAAGTAATTAGTGATTCTGTGGAAGCTGCACCAAAAGTCAGACCTAGGGAGAGGTGGCATATGAATTGAATATGCTCTGCCTTTTTTGTGTTTATATTAGCTAAAAATAAACCACCAAAACCACAAACCAAACCAAAACAACAAAATAAACCAGTTCCAGAAAATCAGAAGTTTAGTAATTAAGGTATCTTTGAAGAGATGGGAACCTTCAATTCAAACTCATGCTCTGAAAAGGCAGATTAGGAGTTTGAACTTTACTGACATTTCTCTTTACTAAGGACCTATTTTTACAATTTTATCAAACTGGAACTATTCAGGATATTTTTTCTTCAGGGTCTGTATTACCTTCCTTCTGTCTGTTCATATCACTGGGCTTTTGTTTATATCGCAGAGGTCCTGAGAAGTTTCTTGCTTTTCTGGAGCATGTGACCTCACTTGTAATGTCTGTGACTCCACTTACAGTTTTAGTATCTCTTTTGAAACTGAGAGGGTAAGGACACAACTGTGACTGTGAGAAAAATGAAGATACCATTCTTTCAGGAGTGTTACCTTTCTCATGAGCTGAGTTCAACATGAGCTGATTGACAAGTTTGCCTGAGGCTGCATTTTTTCCACAAGTGATCTGCTTATGGTGAAATGTCAAGGTCTCTATGAAAGACCAACTGGAAAGAAGGAAAAAAACAAAAGAAAAGGTACAGATTCAAAAGT
This sequence comes from Corythornis vintsioides, assembly GCA_025447755.1. Lineage (NCBI taxonomy): Eukaryota > Metazoa > Chordata > Aves > Coraciiformes > Alcedinidae > Corythornis > Corythornis vintsioides. Next base: position 11,807 of record JAOEGS010000092.1, read on the forward strand.
TGCTGTCTCTTTTTTACAGCTCTTTGTCCTGCATGTGTCCAGTTAAAGAAGAATGGAAAAGTCTGTATATTGTAACTACAACCTAATTCATTACCTTGTAAACTACTAAAGCCGAGGGAGCTTTCAGTGCTTAAAATGGATTGTCTGCTATCTGGTTCAAGGAGACTAATGTGAATTTTCCCTGTTTTATAACTGAGCATTTATTGAAATGAGAACTAAATTCATAAGTGATTTCAGGTAAGGACTTTCCCTGTCTGAAAGATGCTTTTGTTTCCCTTTGAATCCTGAGACTGAACTAATCCAATGGTTTTGCTTCAGTCTGTTTATGGACTGTACGGCAGTTCTTGCCTTCCATAATGTAAGATTGTAATGTTTGTAAGATTAGTAATGATGTGTTATCACAGCCAAGGGCCATCCAAGTAAAAGCTTTGTGGACTGTTACTGATGGGTGGGTTTTATTGCTGCTTCTTTCACTCTGGGATTACTAGTCACATTCTCATCACATGTCTTTTTTTATCAGGGGAGGGAAAAGGGTCTGGGTTTATGAGTGGATTAAAGCCCCTGACTCTGTTCAGACAAGATTCTTTTTTAACTGTGGGGTATCCTGACACAATAATATTTATTTTATAGTTTGTATGCAAAGACATTGCTTTGTCAGGGCCTTTGCTTACTAATGCTGCTTATTAGCTAAATTATTTAATAGTTTTAATTTAAACATTAATAAGTTAAACTAAGCTTTCCTTAGGATTTTTTTCAGGGTTTTCTAGATGGAGCTGAATTTAAGACACTTTCCATGTGTGAGATCTGTTGATGTCTGTTAAGGGCCTGTGCCTGCAATGGCTTCTATGTCTTGAGAGAGGGATGCTTTTCTTAGAGACTCTCCATGGTTAATTTTCACAATTTCTCACTAGGTACAAATTCACATATTTAAAAAGTTTGTGTGATCTTTACTTTGTATCTCCCTAATAAAATGCCCTTTTCTTCTTCCCTACTTTGACCATCTTAATTTGTTACTTTCAAGACCCTCTGTAGATGCAGGAACGTGCCATTTGTTAACCTAAACTGTTGTCCATCTTAAAACACCCTGAAACCATGGACTTTTAAGGACTGTGAAGAACTGTTGAAACCTGCAAAATACAGAAGTTACAGCAACTTTTGCATTTCTTTCTTTCCAAGTGACTTTTTGTATTACATTGCCACCTCAGAGTCTGCTTGCTCCTGTAATCATAGAAGATGGGACACCTAGATGTGATCTAATCCCTCCTCCTGCCCCAAAGATGGATCATGTTGAAATCATTCCTGACAGATGTTTTGTGCAACCTATATTTAAAGCTGCTGGTGTCAGAGGTTTCAAACTTCAGCATACTCTCTCATTTGCCATTAGGAGGTTTAATTTGAACTTGTGTTGCTGTGATTTCAGGCTGCTTTCTTCCACATTCTTCACCCTGGGTACCAAAACCAATTTATTCCATTCTCCTTTAAAGGTTATTTTCTGCCTTCACTCTTCTCCTTCCTAGAATGAACAATCTGAACAATACTCTTTCCATATTTTTTTTTCTTTTTTTGTGGCTCTTTTATTTGTAGGCTTCTGATTAGTCCTAACCTTTTCTCTGAATTGCTCAATCTGCTTACTACTTAAAGTGCAACTGTGGGACTGATGTAGTGTCCTTACTGAGGCATTATCACTACCAAGAAAAACAAGGGAATTACATCAGAAGAAAATGCTATTTGCACAGGTCAGGTTAACAGATGCCTTCTTTTTGACAGCATGATATTGTTGACTCATGTTCAGCTCTGATCCTCTGTAATACTCTCCACGTCCTATTCACAACAGCTGTTACCTGTCTAATAATTCCCCATCCTGTATTTTCCCATCAATTTTTTCCCTTCCCCAGTACAGGACTTAGCACCTGTCCTTGCTCAGTTGAATCCTGTGTTTTTCAGACCATTCCTCTGATCTCTCAATTATGAAAACTCTTTCTCTGCTCCAGTTTGCCTACAGCTCCTTACCTCACACACAGTTTTCCAATGTGTGATCTGTCAAATAACAATAGAGGAAAAGTACTTAACCCTTATAGATTCCCAAAGGATACACCTTTCTAGTTTACTAAGGATAAAACCGTGACAACAGCAAACTATTTGCACCAGCTGTGAGAGAAGTTTTCTAAGAAACTCTGCATCCATCTCCTTGTAGCCTCATCTACAATGTATCACTAGTTTTCTCTTAAGAATATTTTCTGAGGTGGTGAAGGTTTTGCTGTTACATGTGACCATGAGTTATAGCTCTTCAATTCATGTTTCTTTGTATACAAATATTTGTCTTTACTGTTCCTTTTATGAGCCCTTTCTCACAAGCTGCTGATAAAGAAGTAAACCTGCTACTAAAATGTTACTAAAGAAATAACAAAAGAGAAGACCTCCAGAGTTCAAGTCAAAGGGTTTTTTTTTATTCTTACTTCCCTATCCTACTTGTCAGATGTTTCAACAAACTAATCTGTCATCCCAAATAATAGTGGTCACTTTTTTCTTCCATGATTGCTAGAAGGTTTTGGGTTTTTTCCCTCTATAATTAACTGTCTCTAAAGACAGCTTTGTCATTTTGTCCCCATGATAATTCCTTACAAAATCTATTTCTACAATCAAATGGAAATTCACCAGATTCCCAGTAGGAATATGACTTTAAAAGCCCTTTAGCTTTTCTAAAGGGGAAAGACTTGCCAAAAGGTTACCAGCTGTGCTAGTTCAGTGAAGAAAGAACTGCAGGTTCTGAAATGAAAGGCTAATTTTAGAAGATGACCTCAACAGGTGAGCAGATTATTTCAGGTAACTTCAAGAGTCCTTTGCTTCTCTGCATTGAATGTCAATGTGAATTTGTCTGTTGACTCTGAATATATAGATCACAGGAGCTGAGTTAGATTCCAGGTCAGCGAGATCATGTTTTCCACTGTAAGCATTGCAGGTGATGATAAACATCATCAAATAACTTCAAGCTCACCACAAATATTGATGAAAGCATACCTCAGACTGCAGGGATATAGAGTCTCACCTACATTATCTATATGCCATGAGACCTGTTTGAAACTACTATAGTATCTGCTTAGAAAATGCTGCATGGATTTAGCACATTTTTTGCAAGTTATCTTCTCTTTCAACCATAGAGCTGTCCTAGCTGCACTAGGTTACCTCCCATTACATGGCTGCAGGTCAGAATGCCAGTGGATTCCCTGCTCCTCTCGTTCACTCAGGGCCCACAGTTCCCTCAAGAAGGTTGTCTGAATGTAATGGCTCAGCGCCACTGTCTGGCATGCAGAACATTCCTGGTTTGTCTCTGGAGATCTGAAATGCAAGTGCTGACATGTAACACCACAGCTGTGCAATTTGTCAGCAGACAAGGGGCAAGGAGCTCTCCGTTGGGAGGCAGTGCAGCCCCGGCATTCGCGCTGCGGGAGCTTGGCACCTTCCGGAGTCAGAGCACCTAGGGCAGGCCTTGGACAAGTGGCCTGTCAGATCTCAGTCCTGCATAACATCTTTTAAAACTGAGAGGTCCCAGGAATAGATCTGTTTGCCATGAACCAGATCAACAAGTGTCAGTCATTTTAGTTCAGACCAGCCATTCTGACAGGGATAGGTTTCTCATCCCTGGCTACTTCCAGTGAGATTTATCTTTTCCTATTGCCCATCAAGTGCTGGGCTCAAAGGACAAAATCAGGACAAAATTTAGGTATGATAACTCTGTCGGTTCCCAGATGTTTCCATTATGTGACTCTAAGCAAATTTTCATATAATAATAAAAAAATAAATACAATTTTATGTTAGAGACAGCACACCAAGCACAACCACCCCATGATCAATACTTATTGAGGAAATGCAGGTTTTCTTGATAGCTACCCACTCTTCTTTCTTGTTTTAAGCCCTGAAAGATTTAAATGCTCAGTTTAATCCATAATGGTGTATCAGTATCAGTAGCAATGTACAAAAACTATCAACAAATAAGTGCATCTTTACATGACGAGGGGTTTGGTTTCAATACTAAAATGTCTTGCAGCAAAATTAATGCAGGACTTTTATAATGAACTTAATATATTGCTTGATTAATAGGGCCCAAGTTGACAAGATGATCAAATCACTATGGCCAAAAATAATTTATAAGATGAGCAGTGTTTGGTACTGTATTATTTAGGAATACTTTCAGAAATCAATTATCTTCATATAAAATTTAAGAAGGTCCTACTTTGCAGTCTAAATTACATTCTAAATTAAGCATCAGTAGGATTTATCCCTATTAAGTGATAGTCAGCAGTTATGCAAAAAACAATATTTTTTCCATGGGAAAAGAAACAAAGTTTGCATTTTGCCTCCAGCTGTGCATATACCATAGAACTGGCATGCATATAAAGAATTAGCATTTAAAAGCTTGGAATTAATTAATTATGGCTGTATTCGCTAATAGTAAAAGAGTACTATTTATTATCTACAGCTTCAGGGATGAGAAGAAAAAATTCCAAATGTAAGCATGCATGTATTAGAAAGGGGTGGGGTAAACAAACAAGCAATGATTGTGAATTCTTTTGTGCTTCTGGGGTCATGAAGGATGAAAACCAGAAGTGAGGATGACTGGAAACAGACCAGTTATGCCACGATATGAAGTGTGTAATAGTGAAGGCATGGAAAGATAAGTTGGGTTATTAACATGCATGTTTTAGTTATCTCAAGAGCCAAAAGTAACATCAAGGATTTTTTAAAAGCATGGTTGTTCCTCAAGGCAGTTTAACATTCATTTATTTTACTACCCATTATGCTTTCTTTGATTCCTTTTTTCTTTTCTTTAAGCAGCTGGCTAATGTAGTTAAAATGGTAAACATTTGCCATTTCAGAAGCTAGAAAGGAGCATGACACAAGCCATTAATGACATAAGCCAGTATTTTGGGATCAAACAGCATGTGTAATCATCCTAGGTATGATCAGTTGCACATTCCAATCTTTTCTAAATTTACAATATGTGAATTGAGGATTATATTGTCACTGGCTTGCAGGGCTGAGGGGGTGTACAGCTTTTCACAGTAAATGCAAAAGGACAACTTTAATTTATTCCACATTGTTCTGCATCAGGACCACAATTCTCTGGTATTAGTCATTCATTTGCTGTCTGCCCTGGCATATTTGAAAGTCTCAGCTATCTGTGGCTGAGTATCTGCTATCTTGTCTCCAAAGCTTATCCTTTTGCATCTTGATCTGCTTGAATCTTGAAAGCACAGGACCATCACTGCAGGAGTCAGTCCAGCTCATGGACTGTTTTGTCTTTCTCCTTTTGCAAATCTGGAACAAGATTATCTTTCTTGCTGCACCATTCATAAGCTTAATTTTCTGACCATTCATGGGGTGACTATTCTGCTTCCAGCCTAATGTGTTTAGTCAAATTCTTCAGGTGATGCTGTTCCCCTATAAATCTGTCAGCTCCATTTCTAAATAATTTTAAAGCACTAGATCTTTATTAGGAAACTTTCTGTCACTTTCAAATGTCAGGTAATATTTTTTGTTTGTTTGCTTATAAAGCAACTTGCAACCCTGTGCTAATTTTTACCTGGTCCTTTATAAATGTACCCTGAGTATTCCTGAACATCCCCATTCCACTGCCATGCTGTCATGGGCAGTGGAGCCCACGCAGGTGCAGGAAAAAGCAAAGTAAGAGTAACGGCAAAAGCACTTACCAGTTGTGGCCACCTGTTTCCATTCACATCCAATGAAAGAAAATAATCCAAAAGGAGCAAGTGAAAAGCAGTGCTGACTGAAATATTTTTCAGGATAATCTGATAGCAAAAGCTCATAGGAGCAAATAGGGACTTGCCCAGAAGGCAGATTTCACATACCCAGGCACTGGAAATTTCTGCTTCAGTGTTCAGCTTCTCTATCCAAACAACGATCAGAGAAAACAACAAGCAAATATGCACAGCAAGCTCCAGAAACAGGCTTCAGTGTAACCTGGGAAAAGCTTTATGTTAATAATCACCATCTGCCAGGCCTGAAGTGTTTTTCTTCCCTTTTCTGGAATTTGTGGACTTTTTCCTTCATTAGTTTCGGAAGTTGAGTAAGAGAGTGCTTTCCTGCCTCCCTCCACAGTTTGTTAAGGAGTATGATGTTGCCATTCTTCTCAGATGAAGTCTTTTATTCCTGAAACTGGATACTTATTTCAGCCCTATTTAAGAGCTGACATCTTATTTTTTATTACATCATTTTTTAATTTAAACGACTATTTTATTGCTGCTTGCAGTACCATCACAACACTATCTCGGTTGCTATTTAGATCACCCTTTATAAACATGAATAAAACCGTTACAGTAACTGTTTTTTACAGTAACTGTAAAAACCAGAGTTTATTTTCCAGTATTTCTGGGAGCCTTACCCAGTTTGAGAATAAAGCACATTACACATGTGTTAGTACCTAAATTGGTTCTGCACTTTGCAGCTTAACCATGCAGGACATTTACATTGAGATAGAATACTTAGGAATAGGCCAACCCTGGCCCAGAAGTACTTGTATTTGTTTTCTGTTTTTCAGCTTTTTTTCAGCCCTCTGTTTCCTCTGATAATGGAGGGTTGATTATATATTAATTTCACAGAGGATTACTTTTAGGATATTGAATTCACCAAAGATTACATTTCAGGTCATAGAGAAATGGATGAACCAAAGAAAGGGCTTACTCAGACTAACAGGCATAGTCACTTGATATAATCTTTTAGTATTAGATGTATTTCCTTGATACCATGTAACTCTATGTATAGTTTAATTGTGCTCCTAAAGCAATGAAATTATAGTTATTTTTGTTATTTGATGCTGAACTATTTGGGGACACAGTATCCTGTGTGTGCCTGGCTCCATCACTTTTCTACTTTATGGTCTTTTCTTTTTTCCTGGGTTCTGCCTGTGCCTTTGGTAATCTACCATCCTAAAAAATAAATATTCTGGCCATGAGTTTACGTACACCAGAGAGCTGCTTCTGATGTATACTCATGAAAGCTAGAACAGCAGTTACATCAGGATTTCAGTTTTAGCATGCAGACTCCTACAACTGGAAAACCAAAAAAGGCATCGGGGATGTTTTTAATCATACTTGGAGAAGCAGTCAGCATACTAATTTCATTTGAAATTATTATATAGGAATATTTTTTGCATGAGTGCTCATTAACACCATAGCATGGATGCTTTGAAAAAAAGTCAGTACTGTTAATCTAAAATCATAGACCTTTAATAAATTGGACATTAGCAATAGGAAAGTCAGCAATTTGCCAAGTTCATTAGCTGACAGTTACACTAACAGAGAATGCAACTCTTGCAGAGGGAAAAAAATCAATACAATTTTTCTGTATGCCTAAACAACTAAAACTTGTATAGCAGTTTACACTTGTTCAGTTCTACTGCAAAATACAGACCCTAAAACTATGTAGTTTGGTCCAACTACTCTTATGGCAGCGCTCCGGAAATACTGTAAAGCTTGGATGGAAAGTTGTTTATGTTGATTTCTTGAATAAGAGTCCATGAACCTCAGTCAGCCTGTCCTTGATCACAAGCAGAAACACACCCACCCATTATTTCCATGTAGGACAACCAGTGAAATACCTTGGCAGCTGAGTGAGCCTTGCGTCGGTGTGTTCAAGTAAGTCAGGACCAGCTGGGGGTGGAGGGACAGTGCTCCTGCAATACCAGGTCGTGCCAAACCAAACACTGTGGTAGGACATAAGAAGAAAAAAACCAAAACAAAACAGAAAGTAGAGATGGGGGTGAGGACTGTGGCTTTAGAGTGAATGGAGAACATCTTTGCAGCATTTTAAGACCCCATGCTGATTTGTATACTGTATGTATTAAATTCAGAAATAATAGTGGCTAGTAAAACATACTTAATCCATTTTTACAAATGATGTAATGTAACTCTCTGTGCAAAGTAACACGTTCTTGTGAGTATCCACCCTCTAATCCAGAGCCATGCATTAGTGTCATAGCTGTGCTCTTACTGCCCTCTGAGCCATGAGTCACCATCTTTCACTTCCTCAAATAATTACAGGCAGCACAAAGTGGCTATTGCTTGGTTTTTCAAAGGCTTTCTCTGCTATTCTAACAAGAAGGAAATTCACACAAAGGCACTTTTTGGGTGGATAACAAGTGGACACCTGAGACTCACTTTATACCTCAGGCAATGAGCACTGCATGCTAAACTTTGTTTCCATGCATTGCTGTGTCACCTGTCTGCCAGATCTTACCCTTTCTTTGCTGGAAGATCTGTTAGCTGCACAGCACTGGCCACCCCTTGGCTCTCGCCGAAAACAAATAATGTTGCGAATTTTTCTTCCTTGGGGGAAAGGATGTGAAGCTCTGTATATCTCAGAATATTGTGTGTGTAAGTCGATGTGTCTAAACAAGTATCAATTGCCATTCACTTCTAGAAGGTGTATTACATGTTATGTTACTACTAACTGTGCAACTGAAATACAGCCCAAATCTCTGCCCTGCACCTGGTTAGTGTTTTCCATCTGCAAAGTGCAAAATACATGATAAACACAAATAACGTATTTTTTTTCCAGTCACTGCTAGTGGTATTTTGTACCCATTTACATACATACATATACATACTTGTAAGTGACTATGCCAGGTGCAGAGGGGAGGAAAACCTGACCCCCTTCAAAATTAATCTTTCCCCTAAATTAAGAATAAATTTTCAAAGAAGCCAGGATGTTTCTGCTTTCCTGGCTCTGTGTGTGTGTTGGGGGAAGAGTGTATAGCACATAGAGCCAGAGAAAGAGCAAGTATGGAAATGGTCTTTGACTCGGCCTTCTTCAATAAACAGAGCTCATTACAAAGAAAACAAGACCTGGAAGGAACGTTTTCAGTGTTACTTATTTGGTACCAACAGCCCAATTTCTGCTCCATCAGCCAACTGAACTGTCCTCCCAAAAAATGTGCAGGTAAAACCTTTTTGTCACACTGTATCATTGTGCCGCAATTCTGGTCCTTAATCCTGTGTTACTACCGCATCGGGTGAAGCCTCTCTGGGTAGGTCTTGATCCCACTAATGCCTGAATTTGGGTGGGGGGAACAGGCCAAGACTGACGATTGTTTATTAAAAGCAGGCTCTTTAGTTGGACCCAGACTGGGGATTTGCTTTGGGGATAACTCTGTTACTCGAGAAGGTTTATATTGTTGGCTGGGGCATACTCTCCCATTTGTATCAGCTGACAGAGCCTATGTCTGATAAATGACTAATAACATTTCTGCAGAGGTGTTACTGGTGAGGGATTAAAATAATACGCACACTTTTTCCCTCTGCCCTTGGGAAGGGGAAAGATTTGATGTTTGTAAACCACTGCTGAAGCTCGTACAAGCCGGTGCCACTCGCTTTTTACCGTACCACTCTCACTTTCCCAACAGCAGTCCACGGAGAGAGCCTCGGGCACCCTGATCCGTCCGGGTCGCGGGGCAAAGCCGCTTCTGCCAGCCGCCGGGCTGCCGCCGCCCCGGGGCCGGGTGTTCCTCCCTCCGGGCAGGTGCCGGCGAAGGAAGGAGGGAGGGAGCGGGCCCGGCGCCCAGGTGGGGCCGGCGAGAGCGGGCGCGGCTCGTGTCAGGGGGTGGGGGGCCGGGCCGGGGTCACCGCCCGCCCCACAGCCCCGCCAGCGCCGCTGTGCTCCCGTGCGGTGCCGGCCGCCCGGCCGGTAGCGTAGCCTTCCCGCAGGGCGGGCTTAGCTGCAGGGGGCTGCCTGTCCCGCCGTCGCCAGTCCGGAGGGGGGGGCGGCCGGCGGGGGGAGTGCGGTTGCCTCCAGGGCCGGTCCTCTGCCCCCTCCTCCCTCCCTCTGTCTCTTCCTTCTTCCCTCCCGCCGCCACGGCGAAGGGCTGCGCGGCCACCCGCGCCTCCCGCCGCAGGGACCTCCTCGCATGGTCCCCGCCGCTGCCATGAGCCAGGCCCCGGTCCCCCACGGCGCTGACCAGTCGGAGAGCGATGCCCACAGCGGGGCTCCCAGCAGAGGCCCCGGCCGAGGGATGCCGCCGCCACCCAGCCTGCCCCAGCTCCTCCACAAGTAAGAGCCGCCCCGCGTTCCGCCGGGCCGGGAGGGCGGGCGGGTGGGCAGGCGCGGGTCGTTCTCCCTCCCCGGCGGCGGTGCCCCCCTTCCCTCCCCCGCGCCCAGACTGACAGCCGAGCGGGCGGAGGGTCGGCCCGGCACCGTCCCTGGCCCAGCGGTGCCCCGCGGGGCCGAGCCAAGCCTCCGCCGCCCGGTGTACCGGCCGTGCGGGAGGCGGCGGGGCCGTCACCTCTGATGCGGGTCACATAGCACTTTAGGGCGCTAAAGACCAGCACCGGTCGCGCTTCCCAGCAGGAGTTTTCTGCCCGAAAATCCGCTCGTGTCGTTTTCCGGAGAGTTCGCTCCGGCACCGCATCTCCTCCGGGCCGGTGTCTGCGCCGCCCCGGAGCTCTGTCGGGAAAGTTTTCTTGGTCTTTCCATGGTGGGGGCCGTGCGCTGGTGTGCGTTGATGTGTTCTGGTGTGTGCTGCTAGCCCGCCGGGCCCTCCAGCCTTTCCTCTGCTTTGGGGCTCCGGTGGCTTATTGTCGGGCCTGGAGCGAGGGAACTCCTCTTGTGCCAGTGCTAAACTGTCACCAAAAAAGTAACCTGTACATGCGTGGAAGGCTTAGTAATGAGGGCTACGGTGCAAACGGCTTTTTGCTGTTTCATTTTTCCATGCGGAGAGGGGAAAAGTATTTTTGCTACACAGACGCAGTATTGCGAGCCATTCTTTACTGGTGAAATGGGAAGCTTGAAGACAAACCAAATGCTCCATAATTAGTACGTGAAGCACGAGTAACACAGAAGTTGATCTGTGCTGATTCAATACGGTTGCATGCGCTATACCTGATTTTTCGCAATTCGTAACATGTTAAAAAGCACAGGGGCTTTTAGCAGAGCAATAAATTTACTAACGAATGCCCTGTTCTGGAGCCGTTAGAATTGCCTTCTAGTGCTTTAAGATCTGCTGTTTGTATTGGTGAGCAGGACGCTGCACTGCCGCGGAGGGTGAGAGACGCTTTTGACGTTATGTCCCAGGCCACCAACTGGACTGAGCCTGGGTTCGGCCGACGGGCAAAGCACCACTATGACAAAGCACTGTGGAGCTGAGGAGGCCTGGCCGCTGGGCTTGTGCTGCTTTCCTGCCACAGCCCCTTTTGGAGAGGCGCTGGCTCAGGCATTGCCTTTATCAGTTTGTCAACAAAACCCAACAATGTAACTAGCGGAGGAAATGTTTTCAGTCCTCTCACTTGCATTTGCAGAATGCATAGCACCTGCTTATATGTGCATGTGTGCTTTAATGTTAAAGCAAACTTAGTGTATGAACGTCATTTTAAGTTGAGAATTGTGGTATCTTTTATAAGTATGTATCAGGCTGGGTTTTTCAAGTTGCTGTGGAGTACGGCCTATTAATTTCTTGATGCTTCGTTTTCTCTTTGTTTTTAAGTCGTGTTGTACCTTTGTTGCTAATGGTTCTTGTTACCCATGTTTTTGTTCTTAATTGCAAACACAGATTTAGGGGTTAGCATTGAAACTGAAGCTTTCTAAGTCCGCTGGGCAGCCGCAGAGTTACCTATGAATTGTTGTGCAACCAGAAAATAGTAGACACACAAAGTCAGTCTTTAATTTTAAACTATGATCTCTAAAGTTGGCCCTTATTTTTTCATGTTTATGAAGACACAACGTGGAGATGTGTCAGGTAGGTGAAGAAGTTGAGGCTGCTTCACGATTGTATTTCTAACACGGCGCACGGTGCCTGCAAAGGCATCGCGGGTTTGCCGGTCATGCCTGCTGGCAATTTTACGTAGAAAACATAAAATGGGTTCCTTTTGAGCCTACCTTTAATGGAAAGATTTGAGAAAGGTGCCATGTTACATGTGTTCTTTGTCACGGTAATGTGACGCAGAATGGCAAATGTCAAACATCTCCATCTCGATCTGCAACACGATCGTGTGGTTTTGTAACTGCGGGGCATAATTTGGTGTCTGCCTCTGAGTTTACCTGATAATTAATAAGTCTCCATCCTGCATTTAATTGGAAATGGAGGCAAGTTATAGTTTGCTTTTCTGATAATATATTGGTGATTTATAATCTGAATTGGATTGTTAGGAAGGGAGATGTTAGGGAATATCTGAAATTTATCTTCTGAATTTATTTCTAATAAGCTAGAAAAAAGTATTATGACTGGCAAAACAGGATGGAAAAGAAAGGACTGATTTTTCTACAAAACAAAGTCATGGTTTCAATAGTAAGAAAGACAAGTTTGAACCACTTTTCTTGAACATTGTGATTTTCTTAATCTTTTTTTTCTTAACAACTGCCATCTTTTTGCTTTGTGAGCTGCAGTAAACAAGTGTGCAGTTGCAGAATGCTAACACAGAACTGTGTAGGTCCAAATATTCCATGGCATTTAACTGGACTTCCCATTTCAACATTTCTATTTTTCATTACACTGTTTAAAATTAAAAGCTTTCTTAATTCCTTCTTTCTTTCCCCTAGTAGAAATTTTTACAGATGTTAAGTGAAGATCAATGTGATTGTAAAAAAGTACTTCCTACCATGGGTAGCTGGTGAACTTAGACTGTGAACATTGAGCAAGGATTACAATTTAGCAAAACTGGAGATCTGAAATGTTTTTGGTAGCGCTAACATTGGCTGAACTTGTGCAATGCAGGTAGCATATACCATGTTCTTTAAATGCCTCTCTGCCTTAACTTTTATAATGAAACTTTAAAATTAAAATATAACTTATTTGCTACATTAAAATCGTAGCAAACTGTTCCTTGTAATCGTTCCTTGCCAATAATACCCAAACACAATAAGATATAAATAAATTGAAATAATCTACCTACAAGTTGTATTTTTTCCCGAAGTGACAACGTCATTGCAGTTGATTATAAAGGTCCAATCGTAAGATTTACGGGGCCGGTAAAGCTTGTTATCTATGCAGGACCTTGTGATGTTTGATAGGAAACAACTTTCATTTTCCAAAAGTCAAAGCCCTTGAATTGTAGAGCTGAGAATGAAAAGCTGGTGGGGAAGGGAAACCTGAATTTACATGCTACACAAGATGAGTTACAAAAGCATAGGCTTGCGTATGAAATAAAGCAGAAGACTGAGGAGGAGAAGGGATAGTTGGTTAGTGCTCAAACCAGTTTCTACGGCGGCTGTGTGGAAGGATTGGAAATGAAGGGTAGGGTCTGTAGTACCAGCAAGTGAAATATGTAAGGGAAATCTCTGAAAAGACCTTAAATACCTGCTCTCTCAGAAAGTTTTTAATGCATTTTTGGAACTGCAGGTTTGGGTTGTTTCTTTTATTTTTCCCCCCTCCCCTTTCTTTCAGTGAGTCTGCTCTTAGGAAGAATGTTTTGTTTATAATTTGTAAGTACATTTCAAAATGTGGTTTTTAGATGGCAGCTCGGTGTGTGACAAATTGTAGCACCTGCTCTTAGATTGCCTGGAGTGCCTCCTGAGAGAGACTCCTACTAACAATTCCAGGTGTGCGTTTCATTGCAGTCTGATGGGGCAACTAGCTGGGAATAATGGAGAGAAAGGACTGAGTGATGACTGTGGGTTGACTGTCAAGATGTTGCATGAAGAGTGCTTTCTGTGAGAGTTCTCACTTAAAACATGCCCCAAATACGCTCTATAATTATAGGAGACCTGAATATATTGAAAGGAAACCTCATTGTATGTTTTAATGGCTGGCTGCATGCTTTTGGTTCTGATGATTTGTCATGGGTAATATCTATCTGGTGGAAATGAAGTGGGTTTGAACTCCCTGGGTCGATATAGGCGTATATTATTTTTCACAAATGGAATAAAGATGTCTTAGAACAATGGGGGGAAAAACAAAGTTAATGTTTTTTTTTTTTCCAAGAGGTTTTGCCCTGGAGATTTTGAGCTTCTCTGGAAGGAAGATGGAATTTCCAACATCTGCGCCCAAATCGTCATCAGTTTGTGCCAGTTCTGGGGGCAGACAGGAGTAAGCAGGCTGGTGCTGAATGCTTTGAGTCCTTTATTTCCTATAGCACTGAAGAGGAAACTTGTTAGAAAAAGAAACCAACTTATTTTTATTTTAAGACTTAAATCTGTTATGATAAGCATGTGCTTTTTTATTTGCTTCCTTGTGTATTTATTCTGAGTAAAGTGTGGGATTTTCGTTTTCTTTTTGTCTTTTTTTTTTTTTTCTTCCCAACTCAAGGTCTCTCAGGAGAGATAAAATATGAAATGTACTCCCATTATATACATTAGTCATGGCAAATAGTTTGGCATATATGGCAAAGGCTAAACTGATACTTAACAAGGGGACATTAGGAAAAACACTGGTTTTACTGTTTCTCTTCTTACAGTCACTGATCCAGGCTTTCCATATTTATTTGCCTTTTAAATTACATGTCCCGAATCTTGAGTTGCTTCCCTACCTAACAGAGCCCTGAAAACTCACAGTTTGTGCTGTAACAACTGTAACAGCACTGAATGGAGATGAAAACAGACCAGAAAGTGCTGTAGCTGTCTTAGCTGAGAAGCTTTACTAAAACAAGGGACAGGAGCTGAAAAAGCAGACTGCATGGTATGGAACTCACCAGAGAATGTTCCCCATTATTAAACTTCTCTTTGTGATTCCCATTCATTGTCTCTACATCATGAAACACACTGTGAGGGAATCTCAGTTTCCTGAGGTTTTGCTTGGCTCCTTTCTGTGTAATTGTTAAGACTCTTCTTAGACCTGACTTGATCAGGACTTAAAATTTTGTGTGTACCAAACGTGTGTGTGTGTGAGGGACAGTGACAGGGACACCTGGGGGATGTGTTACTTTTAAGTTTGGTTGCTTATGAAAAGTAGCATCAGCAATGATAATTTACCTTGAAGTCAGGTAATTAAAATTTCTCTTAACATTTCCCTTTCTTAACATTTCTCATTTAAAATATTTTTCTTTTAAAAAAAATCTATTTTGATGGAAACCAGTGCCCCCTCCTGTATATCAGGTATGACCTAAAGCTTAAAAGTTAATCATATGGATGTTCTCTGTTTCAAACGAGAAAGACTGAAAGTGTGGATTTTATTGTCTGGAAATATTTTGTGTTTGTTTTTCCACGTGGGTTTGTTTTTGTTTTCATTTAGGTTTGTTTGTTTGTTTTTAAACTCTCAGTTGTTCAAAAATGTCAGATTTCTTTCGTACATTTTACTGGTGAGAGAGTTAACATTGGTAATACCAACTTCATTAAAAAGTTAAATAATATGTACTTTATAAGAAGCAGTGTAGTTAAGTGGAGTTTGGACCTCGACACATGGCAATGGAGACCTCTTTACTGAAACTAAGTTACCTGCATGTGGCTCCTTTATTTGAAGTATAATGCTACCGTTCCCATCATTGGGAAGACTGGGAATCCGTTCTATTTGTTTTCCTCTTAATTCAGCCCTTGTCCATTAAAAGCTGCATGCACCTAACAGTGAGTAGTTATGTGTGACCTGCTGAGTTACAGCTACACTGTGGTGGTCATGCTAAGATCTTTCTGACCCCATTTGGAGGAAAGGAAGAGATGAGTAAAAATCTCAGTACCTTTGAGTTCTGATATTTTCTAGGGGCTGTCAAAATGAGAGGAACTAGATCTTCAAAGATATATTTATACCGAGCTTGTCAGAGTTGAAGGAGCACCTCGGTAGTGCTCTTTGTTATATAGTTTAGTTTAAGGTAGTCCTATGAGGAGCAGGGAGTTGGGACTTGATGATCCTTATGGACTTTATGGGTCCGTTCCAACTTGAGAGATCCTATGATTCTATGACTGCAGGAATTTCTTTAGTAGGGTAAAATATGGATTATTTGCATTAAAAAAAAATCTTAGTCACTTTAAAATGCCTCAGATAATAAATCCTTTTTCTGAAGAGTAAGCTATCTTGATGATTCTTTTATTAAACAAATTCCTTTGGTCTGATTTGCAGTTAGACATTTTATCAGACTGACTTTATTCCACTGAATATATTCCCCTCTTTTCCCCCCCTCTTATCTTTTGTAGCATTTTATAGTTGATTTAAGGATGTAATCGCTCTGTTAGCCTCTGCCCCTCAATGTCCAGCTGCTTTCTCTTTGTCACGCTAATGACCCGTCACAGTGAAGTTGCCACTTGACACATTGGGTGAAGTCAGAAAGCCTGCCCCTTTGGGTTTTAGAAACACTTAATACCTGTCCTGTTCTGACAACTCAAGCTCAGCCCGTTTTACAAATGCCTCCTGCCCATTTAGAAAAATGCCCCAGTAAAGCACAGGGTGTCCTGTTGCAGGAAGGGGCCAAAGGCTTGTTTTCTTAAGGATCAGTATTTGTGAGTGCACAGGCGATTATTTTGTTGCAGGTTTGCTGCATTTGTGCATGTGTACGAATGTGAGATTAACTGATATTAACTGTACCATAAGATACCTATTTATCTTGTGCATCTGAGGACCTGCAAGGGAGATGGATTTGTTTAGTTTTCTGCACGTCCATGTTGGGAGATGAGCTGAATGGGACTGGGATAGAGTTGCACTGTGTGGCTGTTGCACTAAATTATGCAGTTCAGGTTTGTCCTTCAACATCTCTCTTGTTAGAAGACAAGCAGGTGTCTCACCAGCCTTTGCAGGATGTTCCAAAGATGCAGTGAGCCCTGCCAGGCTCTGGGGGTGCTACGAATCTTCAGCTATACTGGTTGTGAATGTATAGTCCATCTCCTGCTTGGTTTTAACTCTAAAGCCTGTGATACATTAAATGTTAATGGTGACTTCTTTAAGAGGGATGGGAAAATATTCTGTTTCATCTTTTCTGGATATACTTCTTACCAGCAAGAGACAGAGGTGGGATAAGTAAGTGTTTAACTCTTGTTCCTTTGAGTAGTGTCTTCTGCTGTCCAGGATAGACAGAGAAAATGGTATTGTGGGCAGGTTGCGAGCAAACTCCTTGGCTGATTTTTGATAACCTTGTCTTTTCCCTGGCTTACTGTTTTTTGAGATATCAAAAGCATCTGATGTTACCTAGTCTTAGCTCTTCTCAACTTGCTATAAATATTATGATTTTTCCATGCAGGGTGGGATTTAGAGAAAATATAACTCTTCTAGATCCGTAGAGAGAAATACTAGCAAACTAGGGTGAGTTTTTTTCAGCCTTAGGCTCCTGTCATCTTCCAAACTCTTACATTAACACATTTTAACATTCACACCCCAACCCTCCATGTGCTCTGTGCCATCCATTTGTGCCCCACTCATGGCACATTCTTGTAAGGTCACCTACAGCTTTCCACTGTCTTGCCAACCAACAACAAAACATTGGGCGCTTTTCTTTATTTGCTGCTTAATTCAAGGTCACTGTTCTATCCTGTAGCAACACCTTCAACTCATGGAACAGGCAGGGCTTACTCTTTTACTGGCATCTTGCTGTTGACTTTCTTTGAGATGACCCAAGATGTTTGCTTCAGGATACTCTGATGTACATTACACTTAGGAAAGTGTCACTGGTGTGTCTAGAAGTGAGCATGTTTGTAAGGAATATAGAAGAACAGTGGCTGACTGGGACGGTGTTTATAGATACTTCTGCTGGCAACATGGGCAAAAAGGTTCATAGATAAAAATGGTGTAAACAAAAGAGAATGAAGGTGCTGTGGTACTTGAATCCAAGTTAACTCTTATTTTCTGCACTGTTTTAGATATTATTTCAGCATACCTACTCTTTCCCACCTCCCGGAGAAGTAAAAAGTGCTAACAAAATACTTAAAATTTGACAATAAAATCTAAGTTAATCACAGATCAGTGTATCTTTGGTAGATCAGAGTTGCAAAAGACAAGGGATCATTACTGTTTAACTATTTTATAGGTTTTCTGCATTACAAGGTATTAAAGGATTTGGTTCCCTTAGAAGAAAAAAAAAAAAGTTAAATGGAAATTTGCAAAGGTTAGAAGTGGTTTAGTCATTTTGTTTAGATGGTTAAAGTGTATCCATGCAGAGTAAAGTGAGGTGTTTTCTGTGTTGTGTAAATATGTTAGATGGCCAAGCCAGTTTGCTTGTCATTGATAAATAAGACTTAAATTCTTCTTCAGGTATAGTGTATATGTATGAGACTGATCCTGCAAAGCCTTGTTTGTACACATGAGGATTATTTACGTGTGTGAGGCTTTAGAGGATCATATCCTATCATCTAAGTCTGCAAAGCTTCCTGACTGTTTACTGCTTGGTTAGTTTTTTGTTTTGCTTTGGTTGGTTGGTTTTTTTCCCAGTCATGAGGAATCCTGTACAGAAATGTTAAGAACAGTAATTGCTGATAGGAGAGGCCTAATACAGTAGAAGTCAAAAAATATAATAAAAGGTTACCTTGTCTTCCAGGATTGAAACATCTTTACAAGCATGATGCAGAGAGAACTATGGATCCACGTTTCTTAATCTTAATGGTCTGACATGTTTTAAAACCAGTATTTTGGAGTGTTAAAGCCTCAGTAGCTATAGGGATTTGTAGAGTCAGAGGTGGAGAAGGGTTTACAAAGAGCCCGTCAGCTCCTCTGCACAGCACTGCACTTCGAGGTGCCCATCACAGCTGCCTTCCAATTGGTGCTGAGCAGCTGGGAGGAAAAAAGGGCACAGTCCTACATCTCTTCTAAGTTGACTACTTACTTTCTTTGTAAATTGTCAGGATTTTGTTGTTGTTGTTACATTTGCTGTGTTTTTTTAAAAGAATAACATGAAATGGAACAAGATAGAATTTTGTGGTATTCCCCCTTATGTTCAAAGGAGCTTTTATAAATTGTATTAAGATCCCATTTAATCTTAATTCACATGACAAGGACATAAAATTGCAGCAACTAAGATTACTTTCTAGATTGCTGGCATAATTTATGCAGGGAGTCTGCTGTAAACTGCAAGACAACCATTTGTAGATGTTTCTGTACAATACACTATCTTACTGTGCATTTTGGCCATACGTGGCACTGCTGTTTGTAATCTCCTCCTGCCCTGTAGAATATAAAACCCTTTTATACAAAGATGCAAACACATGGCAGAGAGACTCCCTGCAAATTTCTTACTGATCCAGGATGGATTGTTTTTTTGTGTGCCCTTTTAAGCACTAAAACCTACTGTTTTACTTGGGCATTTCTATAATTTCAATCTGTATTATGTGAAAATTGGTAGCAGTGTTCCAAAGCCGAGGACTTGATTGGCAAGTTTTAGCTGTGAGTAAATTTTCACAGCTGATCCATAAATCCCCAACAGAACATTAGGAGCTTCAGAGCGGCTCTGGCAAGCTCCCCTACAATAATTGTAGTTTAAAGTTTGTTATATTTAGTTTTCTCACCTCTTAGCTGGATGCCAGGGGGACCTCACTAGAAGCAAACCAGCTCTCTACTTTTTCCTCCAGGTTGGCAGTTTGTACAAATAGGACAGTGTGGGAGGAGGGCTTGCTGGTTGACTCCCAGTGGAGAAGGCAGAGACTGTACAAGGGAGTGTGTGACTTCTGACAAATGAACCCCAGATCTGGGGTTAGACTTTTCAGTAATTTGAGCAGACCTGGAGTACATCGTTACTCATCCCCCACCTCCAGCCTCTGCTTTGAAGAAATAACAGAATCATCAAGAGAGGCAGAAAAAAATAATTCTTCAAGCTCAAACATGACAGAGAAGCAGCTCTTAATTTAAATTCCCTGAGGTAATTGTACTTATTTATCTGTAGCGAAGCTGGCAGACTGAGCAGCTTTTCGGAGTGACCACTATGCTAAGAACAGATCTGTATGGGTGGCAGCAGTGAAAGCAGCAGGCGTCCTTTGGGGTGCCAGGATGTGATGGTAACAATGTTGCTGGAGCAGCTGGAAGCCTGGCTTTGAGACTACATCCCCTTTCAGCTCATTGCTCTTGACACATGCAGTAAAATCAGTGCTATAGCAACTATATCACATCTTTGATAAGCCCTGGGGAATGCTTCTTATATACTGGGCAGCCTAATAAAGCCAGAGGAGAGATTCCCGTCATTCCGCTGTATATGGATCCTGCTGGATGGGTTCTGGAAGCAAAGGCAGACTCAGCTGCTTATTTGAGTAATTAATGAATATTTTGAACATTTCCTTTTGAAATCTGAGCTGCTTTGCCAGGGATGTGTTTGCCATGTGGTGGAGTCTGGCGCATTACCTTGCAGAAGATACAAGAGGATTGTATAGAAGAAAGGAGTGTATCTGCATGGTATTGAATCTCTGCTACATAAAACCAACCTCTCATTAATGGTTTATTTACCCAAGAGGGTGATAGAGAAGCATTATTTTGACTATTTATGAAAAAGAAAGGAAGAAGAATTGGTGGTGGCCATTTAATGGATTTTAAAACTATTATTATTTAAAGAAAAGTGGAAATTTCATTCATCTTAAAAGCTCCTTCTAACAAAATTTCCTTAATATTAATTTTTTAATTTAGGAGGATCAGCAGCTTTGTTGATTAGGGTCTTGCTAGGCTAAGGGTAAGTAACTATAAATAATGATACAGTGAGTGATGATCTCACCCTACAAACTTTGTGTTGAACTTAAGAAGGTAAAAATATCAGCTGACAACCTTCTTGCAAGGAGGCATCTCTGATTAAAATAGAGGGATCTTTAGTAAAAGAAAGATCTTCAGTCCTCAGTTTCAAGTGCTTTAACTTTGTTTGATACAGGAAGTCAAGTGGAAGATGTCATTCCTGTGGTAGGAATAGAGTGCTCTTGATGCCTGGGCCAGTTTTGGTATCTGACACTTAAACTAGAAATATTAGGAGTGATAAGGGTAAATGAGCTAATTACATGTGTACAAATGAAATACAGAACATGCTTCATCTGGAAGAAAAGATTATGCTCTTCATCTGTATATCATAATGGAAAAAAGTATTCAGAACAATCTGGAACTTCTGACATGAATTGGGATTGGGGTAGGCTATATTGGGTATATGAATGTGAGCAAGCTATATAAATCTTCCTGGGTGCACCTGCATAAGTATTGTGTTCTGCTTTATTTCCACAAAATCTGAATGGATGGGAAGCAGGTCACTAAGAGGACATAAGAATGGCAGAACTAGTAATTGCTGACCAGCAGGATGTTAACGCAAATTCACATTAACTCACATTTAATCTTCCTGGCAAATAAAATCTGCAAATGCTTATTCACAGAAGTAGCTGGAGTGAATCAGTGACTAGTATTTACACACAGAAGAAGTTTACAGGTGAATCCTAAGATGAATCTGTAATTAAAGGCTAAAGTAAGAGGAGGCAGATTAATCTTATCATTGATTGTTGCTCTAAAATGCAAGCAAGGGAATGCAGCTGTGGAAGGTGAGGGGTGAGTTTTCAAGCAAGCCTGTTTTCATTGTAAGATTAACTCAGATTCCTGCCTAGGTTTTCAATATTACCATCTATCAAGCCAAGTTGGTTTTAGTTAAAAACATGGTTTTGAGACAGTTAAGGATTTTGAGGAGGATCTGACCTTCACTTTGATAGATGTCACTTTGGGAAGAATGTGTTGGAAAAGTAAGTGCTGGTTATTCTCCATTTCCTGAAGGACAGAAAAGTTCTCCATGTGATGCCAATGACCAGCAGGGGTTTCAGGCCTGTCCTGCTGCGGGAATGTGCCAGACTGCCACAGTGCTGGATGGGCTGGGACCCGCTCTGCGGAAGTTTGTGTTTGGGTAGGGTTAATCAGAGATATGTCAGGAAGGTGAAGCGTGCAAGGGATCCATACCCAGGGGAGGAATCAATCTTTCTTTATGTGGAGAAAAGCCTTTGTACTTCTCCCCAGCTTCTCTGAGAGAGCCTAGGTGTTATGGTGGTATTAAGTTTAACAACAAATGTTTTTTCTCTTTCCCCCCCACTCCCCCCTTTCTGCAAAGTAATCTTTGTCTAGCTGATATCAATGTTTTTTTTCAAGATATTAACTAAAATTATAATGAAGTTAAACTTAGTTTCTCTTCCCTTTTCATGTGAGAAAAAGGGATGTACTTACAGCTTTAGTAATTGCAAGAGGTGGCTGATGGGAAAACTAAAATAAGTGTCTTTTCCTGTGTGGAGCTTTTTTTTTACCTGTGAAGTGACTGGAGCAGTGGAGAGGTTCTCCAGCTTGTGTATATATCTTTGAGAGTAGAAGTGATTTGAAGAAACAAACCTGAACTTTTTCCTGGTTGAAAGGATGCCTAGACTTATCTAGGGCTACAGCAGGGTATTAATAGAACATACTGCATTTCCTTCACATAAAAATACGAAGGGCACTTTGCTGAGAAAAAATCCTGCTGTGCCTTTCTGTCTTTGGGACCAGCTCATCACCCAGCTAAAATTAAAAGGTGAAGTCAGGCAGTTCTTGCTTTCTATTTTTAAACTGCTTCAGCATATGAATGTGAGTGTGAAATCTTTCTTTGGGCCTCTCTTAACTTAATTACTTACTTATTCAAAATATTCTCTTCTCAAATTGCTGAGCTATAATTATATTCATCTTTTCTATGGGCAAATTTTAGAAGCTTGATGTTTGTTTAATTAGCTTTATCCTTAATTTGTAGTTCTGTAGTTATTTACAGTGATGGAATCCTTCTGGTAAGTGCTTAAAATATATTTTGACCTGTTAAAAAATTAACAGATTAAGTTTTTGTATATCTATTCAATGTTTTTCTTCTGGAAGCCTGCTTTAAAAAATCCCCAAACACTAAAAAGAATTAAAATTTATAATTTTCATTTGACCTTAATAGGAGAAAATTATGTAACAACTGAAAATGTTTTGTTACACCTTCATTTCTACAAATCTTTTAAAATGTATTCCTATTTTATTTTGTTTATGTGCCATTTCTGTTGCTTGGGTGGTCCCAGACTAAGAGGTTAAGTGGAACTGTTTATTAATTACAGTTTTGTCCCTTTTTATCTTCTGATTTGGATATACTGAATTATTCTTCATACATTTCAGTGAATCTTTGAATGCCTCTCAGCCGCCTTTGAAATGAAATTAAATTCTCTTTGCTTGAAAAAAAAAAAAAAAAGATATAATGTTTTCCAGTTTGTTAGTTCCAGCCTGCAGAGGGTGTGCTTTCCTCCTTCAAACCACCACCTCCCAGCACAGTGCCCATAACACACCACCACATTAACACTGGTCTGGGATCCCGGCAGGACAAAGGGTGTCTGTCTGTCTCCATCCCCTGTACATCTGTCCCTCGATTTCTCTGACTATCACCTGTTTGAAAAAGAGGCTGTGGGACTTGTTCCAAACTCAACCCTTTCACAATGAAAAGGACATTACTGGGAGAACATAATGGTTTTTGCATGCTCTTTTGGGTCTGGCTGTTGATTGTAGTCATGGTACAAAATTGAGATACATGTGCTTTCCTTTCCAGGGTTTTCCTGGTTCCTTTGCTTTTGTCAGTGAGAACAGCTGTGGTGTCAGAGATATTGGGAGGGACTTCTCCGTGGTGTCCTGTGTCTGGCCAAGCAGTGATGAGGCTCCACTGTGCTGGGTTGTTTATGTTTTGTCAGATACCTGAAGCTGTGTGAGGTGGTAAGTTTTGAAAGGTATTACCTTCAGCATCCACATAATCCTGGAGCGTGCATAGGAGAATCTCTGTGTGTCCTGCCTTTGACAGCTAAATTAGTAAAGCACCTGCTGCAAACTCTCTTTAGGGCGGCCGGTATCTGGGGATGGCAGCAGCATGGTTATGGCTCTCCAGGCAAAACCCACATGCTGTTGATCTGACTAGTATAATTCCACAGGCCTCCCACTCCTGCTTACCAGAAACACTGGAGATTTCATAGGCTTTCTTTCTGTGTTAGAAGACAGCATATTTGTGTTGCTGGTGAGAAACATGTTGCTATTCGTGGTGTTTAGTGGCAGTGTAGTTAGATAGCTAGAAAGTGATGTGAAGTAACACAAGTCTGGAGCCACAGTCTTTTGGAGACATCTTCCCATGACAGTCTTGGTGCTTGGAACAGTTTCTCCATAAATTTGTTCCAAGCTTCTGCTCCCTCCCTGCCCTCTCCAGAAAACACTTGGCAAACCATCTCTTCTGTAAATCCTCCTGTCTCTGCTCCCCACTGCCCCTCTGCTCATGCTGTCCTGCTCTGTTGCCCATTTTTACTTCAGGTTGAAAATTTGTCAGTGCAGAGCTTTCTATGAACTTTTTACCTCTTTAAAGAAATATACAGACTTGTCATTCTTTCAGAAATGAAAATTTGCATTTTAAGACTTAAATTTGGACATGATGTTCACCTAGACACTGATATTTTTTTTATAGGGCTAATTATATGAATAGATTTTCTTTTCTCCAACTGGAGACTGTAGTTCACCATTAGAAATGCTACACTAACCGTAGACTACCCACAGAACTTCTGCTGTCATCTCTGTCTGCATCTTCCCTGGATGTTTAGTTTTCAAAACTGGTTGGTTTTGTATGTTTGTTTTTGTAAATGGATGTAGTTATTGTATGTTAGCGAAGCATATGCTTGATGAAAACAACAAAATCAGTTGGTTTTAATGGTGCTCACATACTTCTGTGCTTGAAATGGAGCCTAGAGAATTTGTCCTCTGGAATCTTGCATTATGTTTTGGCTATTAGAAATGAAGCACCTGACAGCATTAAGCTATCAGAGGATTTCCAGTCATGGGCAAACAGCCATTAGGTATATTTTAATCCACAGTAGGAGATTTGGACAGCTTTTGATTTACTGCTGCTCATCTGGTCAATATAAAGCTGGAGATCAGCACAGCAGTTACCTTTAAAATTCATTGAAGAGTACTGTACGGGGAAGGAGAGGCTTGTGGATATGATGTGAATCTAGTAGATTTGCAAGTTGTACTTCTAGATAATCTTAGAAGTGCTTTTCTCAAGGTGGTCAAAAGAAGGATTTTGTAATTGCTACACCTGTTAAAAAATATCTTGCCAGCTTTGTGTCATTTTAAAGCAGTCACTTCAAGTTCTCTAATGGCCTTCTCAATAGATTGGATTAAATAACTGGAGAACTAGAAACTGTAACTGTTTTTTAGCAGCTTAGGAATCTATATATATTTTTTTTAATGCTGCAGTTTACATGAACAGATTTAATAGTTGAGATAAACATACAGTTTGAAAACCAGACTATAAAAATTCTTGCATTTTCTTCACATCATGGCTTTGTTTCAATAGTAGTTTGTATTTGAAGAATTAGAAGAATTTTTTTTTAAATTTCAAAAAAATAGTATGCTAAATGTATTTAAGTGGGCAATAAAACTAAAGAGCTATGTCATAAAGCAGTGTTCCCTACAATGTACAAAAATAATACAAAGATTCCTGTCATGTGATTTAACAATGAAACAGAGGAAATAATTTTCTTGTGTATCACACAGATGGAATAGAAGACATCGATCTCTAATGTTGGTAATAATAACGTATGTAATATATCAACATTTTTATGTGCACGTATAAATTCTGGTATGTGTTTGTGTTTGTGCATTTATATACAGTTTTATCAATTTAAGGAATTCCTATTTTACAGACTCTTCACAATTTTAGCTGTTAATATTGCTAACCTTTGCCAGCATATTCTTGTACAGCTATGTCCTATAAGAAGACCTGCGCACCTTTAACCAGGGAATGGTGTAAAAGTGGTGTTAGGGTATGATGGATATGATTAACTGTATTGACTAAAAGATCCACTGGTTTCTTTCCACATTTCTGGGGCAGTCTGAGTCAAAGCATTGACACAATGGAAACAGTCTTCATATTTTCAAGGCATCATTCTAAAAACAAACAGACTCAAACTGTTCCAAATCCCTCCCACCACTTTGATTTTTTTTCTGTCAGTTGAGATTTCAGATTATTGTATGGGCTGTGGCATGACTTATCTTCTGTAAGTTATGTAGCTTTACCGCATTTGTAATGAGGTTTTGTTAATTGGAGGGTTAGAGATTGTGGAGTGTTGAGAATTTTGTATGAACATGGCTTTTGTATATAGAGTGTGTGTATGTATATATACATATACAGAAACATGTTTTCTCAAGATGTGATAATAATCCTGTTGCTTATCTCCTAAGGGATACTGTATCGAAAGTAAAATGGGAACGGCTGACAGGGAAAGCCAGTCTAGAGGTTTCATTTGCAGAGTTCTTCACAGGTTGCTCTGTCAAGAGCTTGGCTTTGTCCTTCTGAAAAAAAAATCAGGGAGCACAGAGTGATGTGTCAGGCTAGGGCTGTCTGTAAAGGGGACCCACTGTGAAGCCGAATTGCAGTGTGGTCTGGCTTCTCTTGCTGTGAGTGCCAGCCGTGCAGCACACACATCATGGGCCAGAAATAACAGGACGCTGGGTGCTCCTGGTGGGAAAAGCGGGCGATGCTTAAGACAACTGTGACTGTACAAAACACAACACTTGGCTGATGAGTTGCTCTCTGGTGCATTCTTTGGACAGCATTTTTCTTCAGCAGCTGACCATGAGCAGTTTTTTCTGCCCCTACCAGTACAGGAATAACATAAAGCACAGGGTTAATCTCTGGCCCTGGTGACTGCAGTGACTGTCCACTGCCAGCTTGTCCCACCCACTCACTGACCTGTTTGGGCCACTGAACTAAAATTTCTGTGTTGCTCTCAAATGCCATCAAACTTCTGAATCTCACTGCATACCTAAAAGAAGTTGCTAACCAGTGATTGAGAAATCTTCAGATCACCTTGCTGGTCCTGGAGAGCTGTATCCCAGTCTGGTTTCTCTGAGCTAACCAATCCACCACAAGAATGGATTTAGCAAGACAATTTATCAGTGGAGATTTGCATCGGCATAGAATTGGTTAAGGATATAAGCTGAAATTTGAATTTGTACTTAGATACGTTTTTTATTTAAAACAATATCCTACTTAGGATTTCTGTAACATATTTTACAAATCACTCTTCAGATGCTTTTTCTGGAGTTCAAATGGGTGTGTTATAAATTAAGAACAGATTCAGGAGGTTTCACAGTATTAGTGATTGTCTTGTAATGTGTTCCAGATGGGAGAACATGATGTAATCCATCCTGCCTATTTTTTTTTCACTGCACTGGATACTTTGTCATACCCATTAAGTAACCAAGAGTCTTTAAGAAGCTCATCAGGCTGTTATGACGATAGCTGGTTAATCCAAATGTTCTTTATTACGTTATGAAAACTGCAGATTAACAAATCACTTCTTGGTGAATGCAGGAAGATTGATTGCTACGCAAAGCTCTGCAAGAACTAGATACCCAACTCGGATTAGTTTAGCTCAAGCTACACTTGAGTGAATGAATTCCATTTTCCCTAGGGCTATGAAGTAGTTTACATCTGTTCAATTGTAAATTGCTCTAGCTACTGGGTACTTTTGAGTCCTCTTTGGAGAAGTGATGGGAACATTTACTGTTGTTTGCATTGATCTGAAATAAAACCACAGTCCTAGGATCACTTGTTGAGTGGGCATGGTGGCTAAGGTCAAATTAATTGCAACTTGCAGTTGCTCATAATTCTGCCAGTGTTCGTGCAATTATGTTGTTTACTAACCAGTGCTTTTATTAGGCTGACAGAACATCACTTGAATGGCAAACCCATCAAATTTAAGTAGGTACTTAGCTCAGGATTTTCTCAGTATTAATTGAAGGCGCCAGGGGTACTGCATTGGGACAGGTGCAGCCTTGCAGTCCAGAGGCAGGATTTAAGGAGAAGATGGGGAATGAAAGCTCACTGTCCATCCTGACATCCAGCTGTGTAGTGTTTCTTGCTTGAACCCATGTCCAAGAAGTCTTCAAAGGAGATTAGGGCTGGGGCAGGAGGTTTCAAGGTACTGACAGTTATCCTGTAGTGCGAGTTCTGTAGGCATTTCTTTAGTCTATCCTACCCTTTGGTTAAGTCTAGAAAAATGGGGTAGAGAGAAGATTAGCAAAAGGGACATTAAATAAATGGTATTAACTAGCCTCTTGAAAAGAGGAGAAACTTTTCTGAAGTGCATTTAGTATCTTGTGATTGAGTTATCACCTATGGAATAGCTTATAGGTTGCCACTGGTAGGACACAGATCACTGGGCTGGTTGATCTGAGCTGGCATGTCAGTTTCTACCCTGTCTATGTTCAGGCAATGAGGGTTGGAACTGGAGTCGAGAAACACTGGAAAAAAAAAGAGAGGTTTTTCAACACAATCGTCATTTGGAAGGTTGTGCCATGTTTGGTTGTGTTGCTGTTTTACCCAGTGACATCCTCATCTGGTTTTTATAATGCATGGCATTGCATGGCTGGTAGCTGTTCTTATTTTTTCTTTATCGTGTCTCTGGGGAATTCCACAGTTCAGTGTCAAAACATCCCCTTATAGGGGAGGAGAGAAAGAGAAGAGGTTTAAATGGTACACATGTCTCGTTTTACAGTTTCCTGATGATCTTCAGTTTGGCTGCTTGTAAGGAGCATTTGTTGTTCATAGTCACTCCAAACTCGCTCAAGCTGTCGTAGCTTACTGTGGTATTGCTGGTGCTTGGTTCACTTTACCACTCTGGTTTCTACAGCTTGTCCTGTGAAACAAAATTAACGACAGTGGCTTTTGGAAATAGAAACATGTCAGAGAGCTAATTACATTTTTCATTAAATGTCTCTCCTAGTCCTGGGGAAGGGCTCAGTTTTACACAGCCTCTTTGCCATGTTCTCTGTGTCTTTTGCAAAGAGTACGTGGAAAAAGGGCTTACCAGTGAAGCAAGGGCTGGGAGAGGGAACAGAGGAGTGGAAAGAGACCTGAAAGATGGTGTTTTGATGGCTGCCTTCCACAGCCGTTTTTCCTTTCCTCCCCTACTCATCAGCAACTTTTCCTTCAGGCTTTCTCTGGCACAAAATCCTTCTAGTCTTCCTGATGCCCTGTCACATTCAGACCTGCCCAATCCCTAGTTTCTCCTCAGGCAAACTTTTGTTAGTTTTAATTTTTTTTTTTAAGAATTTTCTGCTGCTTCCTCAGTCTGTAAAGCACAAAGAAGAAATGCAAGAAATTCCATAGCGAATTGCAGCAGATTTGACACCTGGAAAGTTTTTTTTCTAAGAAATCCAGCCGCAGACTTGGTTAAAGGTAATGGGAATGGAAATTCAGCATTTGGTTGTCTGAGAAAGGCCAATGATTTTTGTAGTTGATGGAAAGAGGAAATTTTATGTTCTGGAAATGTAACAGTTATCAAAGGCCTGAAAATGATCTATTAACAGTGGCTTTCTAACAATATATGGTCTCCAAAACAATTTGATTTTATTGATGAAGACAGGAACAACTGTAAAAGACATTACCTTCCTGGGGAGGAGAAGGGAGCTCTTTCAGTATTTTAAAGGGACTATAAAATGAGTTGAAATCCTGCCTAAAAGGATTTTTGGCATGCAGAGCACTGCTGTAAGTGTAGATTTTGTGTTGGCTCAGGGCACAGACCGCAGGTCTCGAAGCCATAAGCGCAAAAGGTCAGGATTGCATTCAGCCCATAACTACCAACTCTGTGATACTCTGTTAGTCATAGGAACTTGAGAGATTTCTTAAGATGTACTGAGTTTGATTTTGATATATTGGGACAGTTTTTAAAATTCCATCACAGCTTAAGGTGGTACTGCCAGTAGGAAAGTCAGTTGATTGAAATACAGTGGTTTTAAAAGAGATTATGTCTCTTAAGCTTTTTTGTGAATTTACAGTAATCTTCTAATTTTAAGAGAAAAAAAAATTGTAAGTGTAAAAGCTGTTTGTCTAGAAGTACATTATTTGTACATAATATGGTTAAAATATTTCCATGTAACTTTTCAGTTGCAGAAGTAGCACAAGAGCATATTAGAAGCAATAGGTTAAAAATAATTCAAGTAACTTTTTTTTTTTTATGTTGTAAATGTTCCTTTAAATTCTTAATTATTCTCTTCTTTCCGTCTTAGCCCCAAATTTCTAATTTCCAATTAGGCTATTTTTGTTAATTGATCAAGTGCTATACCATATTTTGTCATTGGTTTCTAGGAGCTGTATTTATCTAGATCAGCCTTGTCAAACCATACCTTTTGTAGGAAAGCTACAGAGCACACCATAAAGCACTTGTGCTTAAGTCTCTTATTTTAGGCTTTAAACATCATGTTGCACATAAAAACCTTGCCCTTTTCTGTTTGGAAGTGGATATTTTTATGAAGCATTCATATGACATGGTCTGTTCAGTCTTTCATTCTACTTCCAGAAAAAAATTGTTTTTGCAGAATAAGATACCAAACTGTATTGCCTTCCTTTTTTTTTTTTTTTTTTTTTTTTTTTTCTTTTTCTCATTGATAATAGCTAAGAATGAATTGATAACCATCCAGAAGTCATGTTCTACATAGAGGCTCTTCTGAGTTAGTTAGGGGGGGAGTGATGGGACAGTGCAATGTGCATGGGACAAGCAAAATGGATAATCATGTTTCTCTGTCAGTAAAAAGTAACATACTCTGGGACATTAGACAATTTTACTGTAATTAAACGTTTTCTATTTAGATACATTAAAAAAAATAGTGTCTCACATTTGTTCATTTTATAGCTCATTCTTGCTTACCATATCAGTGTATCTCTGCTCTCAAAGGTGATTGCAAAAATGTCCCATTTTTGTTCCTCTTCCCTAGATACATTGAGCACAGAAATATAAACCATTATCTCAAGAAGATAATACTTTCTGAGAGATACTGGCTTATTATTTTAAATTGTTTTACAGTCTTACGTATATGTAGTTCAGACAGAAAATGCATGTTTTCAACTATATCCCATCAAGAGGGTTGTGTGTAACTGATAACACCCTCTTCCAAAAGCAGTTTATTTTTTCTGGCAGAGGAAGTCCCTTTGGGGTTAGAATACCAGATTGGAGATTGGCACGTCAAATTCTTTATCACTTCTAAACATGTGAAAGCTATTTAGGCACATTTGAATCTTCATGATGCTGTTTTGTTTTGTTTTTTGTTTTAAATAGGAAAAACATTGAAGATTTTTTTTTACATTCAGTGATTTAAAATTAATTTTTTTAAGTCAGTCTTGGAAATATCTAATTTATTTGAATTTGCAAATATAAATCTTTTAATGAAAGGGAATGCACGTTCAGGAACAAATTTAATGGAATAATGCTAATTTCTTCTGGTTTAGCAGGGTTTTTTTTTCCTGTTCTATACATGGATACTTTTAAAAATATGAGTAGTTAAGTACTAGCTGTGCTTTTGGTTACTATATACATATGAATTTTACCCTTGATTTAATGAAATTTTGCTCTCTCTGCAACTGTTCAATATGTTAGAATCCCACTATACCTGAAAATTTTGAAAGTCAAATATTAAATGTTTTCTAAAGCTTTCTGTTAAATAACAACAATATTGGTAGAATTTTCTTTTAGTAAAAGTTTAGAGTAAAATTCAAATGGAAGATTTATTTTTTCTTGTACAATTTAAGAAATCATCCTTAAATACTTCTTGTAGTGAAAATCTTGTTCAGCCACAATGCAATATTCTTAAACTGTTGCAACTTTGGAAGGTGTTTTTTAAAACTTGGTTTCTGACTTTAAATATAAAAAACATTTTAGAAATTTAAGTTATCGTATGGTCTTGGGAAAAAAAAAATCTATCATTACTCAGTTTATTGAATGGAGAATATACTATTGTTAAACAAAAACCAAAGATTTTCCTTAAAAAAAAAAAGAAAACATTTCTTATGCAAGACAAACGTTCAGTGGAAAAAGCTTCATTCTGCTCTTTTGCAAAGAATTCTGCATGGTTCTGCTAAAAAACACACGGCCTTTTTATTACTTAAATTGCATGTCTCAGAAACTGGTTTATTTAATTTGGTTATGAAACTATAAAACTCAGCACTGGAGGAAGTGTGGGTTCAATACCTATACTATTTGAAATAGATTAAATGAATTGATTAGTAACTGATAGCCTCTGGTAGAATCTGGCAGATGATTTGTTGTCAATGCATTTATTTAATCTACAGTCTATAACATAACATTAATCTACAGACTGTCCTGGCCTTAAGTTCTGTTTTAAGCAGCCTGTTCCCTTTCTAAAGATAAACTTTCCATAGGCCGGTTCTTATCTGCCTGCTTCCCAGCTGACTGAGATTTAAGATATACTGGCTTGGACAGCTCATGCAGTTGAATCTTGCATACTTATGTGAGTGCACAGCAAGGACATGGGGAATTGCTGAATTTTTATCTATAAGAGGAAAAGCTCAAAACCAAAGATCACAGATAATGAATCAGGAAAGGTAGTGTATTTATTTAACTTGATGATATTGGTTTGTCATAATTATTTAGAATAACAGTTAATGGTATTTCTTCCCTTGGTTCACAGGAGAACATGGGGCATCTTACTGCTGTGTGTGGATATTTGAGCTTTTGTTGGAAGTCTTTGTCCCTCCAGTGTGTTATAGTGTTGATTGGCAAAGGCAGATGAAGTTCTATGTACTTTGGTTTTGATTGTTACTGTAAATGGATTGGTGGTAGCATTTGTAAAGGAGATGTCTACTTCTATTGCAAGCACAAGGCATAGCCACAAGAGAAAGGACTTCACAGTAGAGTTTATTTTTCTTAATTGTTCCTATTGCCTTTGAGAAATACATGTTTCAAACATGTTTCCAAAGGGAACATCAGGTATGGATACCATTATATGAAGTGCTTAACATGGTTTGCATAACAATTAACAATGAGATAACTGTGGAAATGTTCTCTGCTGCTTTCAGATGCACAGTCTATTTTTGACCTGGACACCAGTATCAGGCCCTGGATTTTGTCAGGTCAGGGGCTGGGCACCAAAGACCTTATCTCTCTCTTTTTTTTTTTCTTTTTTGTTGACAACGTATCCTTATCCCTCCTGGGTCCTCGGGTGACTGCTTGATAGTGTTGGTATTTAAAACACCTAGATAGGAGAAGTACAAACTTCTCTTGCTATTTTTAAGGATGCTCATTCAAGTTGCTCACAAGGCTCAGGTAGGCATAGGGATGTGGGACCAGACTTGGGGAGAATGCTGCTGGTGAAACCAGGAAGCCATAGAAAAGCATTCTGCCTTTAACAATACTTTGTTAAACAGACGTGTATTGAACACGTAACGAGTGTTACATAAGCATGAACAATTTGCAAGGATTAAATATTTTATACACATCTTCATTTAGTTGTTGTTTTAATGTAATAGGTGTACTTCCAGGAAAAAATGTATTTTTCTGGTGCATTTCAGGAACTTTTAAAGAAGCAGTATATTTTTGGTTTGTTTTTAAGGAGAGCCACTTCAAATACATAGTGTTTTATTAAAAGATATTGTATTTATGTGCTTTGTTTGAAAGGATTTTAAAATTATTTGCTGTAGTTAAACATCAAAAACTCAATTATAACCCTAGATAAATGTAAGGAATTGAGGGAAACTTAAAAAAATAGTGAATAGAAGTAGCACATAAAATTCTGTGGAAACCATTAGAACCTGAGTACCTGGTCTGTGTTGGAGTCTAGTAGTATCCAGATTCATTGCTGTGATGTTAAATTAATTGTCGTGTTTAACCATTTAGTGTGTTGGCTTGTCATTGCTGTCCTGTCCCAAACCCTTGGTGTCTGCAGAGTTAAAAGAGAAAAGCTGTTTAACTGCAAAGTTCCTACTCTGTGGGTTGATAGTAAGAATTACACAACCAATAAACTCTTTGTTTTAATTGGCTTTATTTACATTGGCATTTACCACTATAAAAAAAAAAATAATCCTGCAACTCTGTGAAAATTGAAGAAATCTGCAGATATAAATATTGCACGTTTTTGCAGAAGAAATTATGAGTCTTGATACAGATCAAAAAGTCTTCTAAGATTCCTATTGTTACAGTATCACTATGGATAAATATTGATGGGTTTATCAAAAGGGTCATTTTTCCTCTGTTTTCAGTCCTTCATATGATAACAACTCTTCCTTCACTGGAGGGGAGGGGGCAAAAGGAAAGGAACTATATGTTCAGTATATGCTCCTTATCTAAAGAAGTGTTTGTAAAATTTAGGCAGGACATTGAAGCTGGAAGTGAAAATGCATGTATGTATGTTAACAAACATGAATGCTCTTTAGTGTATTCAGACTGTATAAAATCTAATTATTATTAATCATTAAGTTACCTCTGTCTCTTCAATTTAATAACATGGAACATATATTACAGGAATATTTTCCTCATGGCAATATGGAATTTTCTATTTCTTCAGTGGTTACTGATGTTTTTTATGCTGTTTGTGCTATGCCTGCTGATACGAACAATCATTGTGTAATCATCAACATCAATAGTGATGAATAATACCTGAAAAACAAAATTAATAATAAATACTATGTGTTCGAACTTGCGTTAGTGAAGCCTGGCAAAAGCTGGTATTTAACACCAACGTCTATATGATCTGATTAAGCAATGGGTGGAAGTCTGCATGAGAAGGAAATATTGCTTTTAACAAAGGGAAACGGAAATTTTATTTTTTTTTTAATATTAGTTTCACCAATTAAGATTGGTGAAAACATGATCACAGTGGCAGCTCACACAATCCAGTAGCTCATTTATGAGATCTTCCCTGGACATCTTCAATGTGTTAACTGATGTGTGTCTAAATTTTCATCATCTGCAATACCAGTCTTATGGGGTTTTGTGTGAACTGGTTTAAATTAAAACCTAACAACCAACCATAACTTAATTATGCCCCTTTTTCCTGTAGTGACAAAGATCTTCATGTACTTTAGGGAAATGTTGAGAATGTATCTTATTAGTTAATATTACGATAAATTGTTTCTGTTGCAGTCATCCCCACCAGTGCCCCTCCTGTATTAACTACTGTCCTAGTTGTTGTGATAACTAGAAAATCAAAACTGCACAAGTCGGAGCCTCCTTGTCCTAGGAATTTTTATTCCAGCTACATGGATTTGTTAAATGCTCTTACAACAATTATAATTTTAGCAGCATGGATTTCTCTGAAGTACACTCTAGGTGTATAAATTTTAAATGTAGATTAATCTCCAGTAACTCCTAGGACTAGATGAGTAGTTAAAACTTTTACCTGTTAAGAAGGTGGATTTTTCAGTGGATTGTATGTGGTTTCTGGTTAGAGTTCTGTAGAGATGTTAATGAATTAACTGCTTTCTGCGTTGTTCCCAGACAAATCTCTCTATCTGCAGTCAGAGAAGTGGGATTTTTTTCTTTAAGGCACCTAACTTCAAGGATTTAAACAGCCAAAATGTTCCTCCTGGATAGTAGAAATGGCTTAACATCTGCAACATATTGGTATTGTCCATGTTAAAATTTGTCATGGTGACTTTTTTAATTTCCCAAAACCCAGCTTGCAGACTGTTCATGTATCAGACAGGTAATACAGGTCAGCAGTGTATCAGAACTGTGCTAAACGTAACAGATTCCTTTAGTGGTATTTTGCTGTCTTCTCATTCAGAGTTTATTTCCTCAAGCAATAACCCATGTTTTTCTACTTTTACTTGGAGTGAAAGCTGTAGAAGTTGGGTTTTTTTTTGGTGGATTTTACTACTAGTCTTCAATATAGCTTAAGTATAATATTTGTCAGTAAATGGGGTGGCAAAGAAAATCGAATAATCTTGTTGCTGACGCAGCATTGTGCGTCCGGAGACTGGAGCTGCTGATCTGTGAGCTCAGCTTCTCAGGGCTGTCAGTGACCTGCTGCACAGGGCACTGTAAAAGGCACACAGAGGAGTTTAAACTGAAAATTACTCATTTGTTCAATATATCGAATATCACCTTGATGGGACAAGAGGTTTAGTTATCTCTTAAAAATACTCTGAAGCCATTGTTAAGGTACACTAATAAAATTAGGGAAGAATTCTATTCCTTAGGAGTAATTAGCTCTGTAACAGTTTACATGTAGCTTTTTACTCAGTGCTTATATATATTACAGGTATATAACTAAGCAAATTATGTAGCTTTAGAAACCCTATTATACTAATAAATGCACCCAAAGAACAGTAGGAATCATGAAATCTTCATTTTCAGAAACACAAAAAGAAATTTTATAATCCTTTCTGTCTCTTCATTATATATATTCTAGAGAGCAAAAATTAATATTTTAGGGACTCCTGTTCAACTCTCTCAGAATTGTACTTGCATGCAAAATTACCAAAGGATGGGGGATTGGGGCTTTTAATTTGTTATTCGTTAGTCCTGCTGGAACTTGAAAATTTCATTTTTCAAATTAGTGATTCTTTTTTTTTTTTTTCTTTTTTTTTTTTTTTTCTAATCTTTCCCTGAGGAAACACACAAGGGAATCGTCCACATTCTCTCTGGTATCTAAGCAAAATATATGTTAATGTCCAGCATTAAACATTGTTAAGCAGCCCACAGAATGAATAAATACTGGTTTTCTCACTAAAATAATTAAAAAAAAAAATAGGAATCTTAGCTTTGTTGAGCAGGAAAATAATTTAATTACATTCAGTTAGTGACTTCAAATATTATTTATAAATAACTGATGTTGGACAATTTAAGCCCAAGCTCAATTAATTCTCGTCAATGGATCTTAAATCTTAGAGTTGTTACATTAATGGATTTTTTTTCACTTATATTTTTGAGTTTTCTCTCAGAAAATCAAATGAAAAATGACAAAATAAACCAACCAATGAATTTGTGGAGGTGTTGGTAACTTTGGCCACTCTCATGGAAAAGTGCCCCCTAAAAGGTCCATTGAATTAGTAATTTTTTTTAATTTTTTTTTTTTTTTCCCTTCCTAGCACAACTGGGACACAGAAACCCCGTTTTCTTTAGCAGGAATGCTTGGAAGCCCTCCAATCGAGTGGGAACAAAGAGTTGTCTGTCAGGGTCCCAGGAGCCCCCACATCTGCTTTTTAAAACAGGATGTGAGGAAGGGTAAAAATCCTCTCCATCTGCGACACTAACACAGCTTTCAGAACACCTGGAATTACTGCACCTGGCATTTGAAGCTTATTGCTGGAGCTGATTTCTGAGGGACAAAATGCCTTTAGGAGCTGGATTTTGGTGTGTCAGAGCTTAGCGGCAGGGCAGATTTTCCACTGGAGGATCTGGACTCGCAAATCTGAACCCAGTCCTCCCTTGAAAAATTGTAAAATAATTCCAGCAAACAACTTTTGGTAGACTGTTTAGCCTGGTTTTAGTTTTTTATATATACATATATAAAACCAACCAACGAAAAAAACCCAAAATAAAACAATCAAAACACAAACAAACAAAAGCATCAAAAGAACAGTAATAAATAAATAATCCTGTCAGTAATTTGTAGTACATTTCACTATCTGCTCAGAATTTTGTTAGCAAATGTGTCAAATATATGCATCAAAGAAGAGAGCATTAAGTGCTCAACCAGGTTAAGAGAAATTCCTTCTGTGCTTGCAGGAGCATTAAAAAATAATTGTGCTTTTTCAGTAGGGTCTGGAAGTGTTTCCTCTGATCAATGTGCAGTGAATTTTAACAGAATGTAATTAATCAGTTACTCAGATAATTAGCTAGCTAATAAAAAGAAGATTAAATATTTTTGTTTCTGGAAGGAAAAATAATTTCAGGCTCATATTAATTATTAATTAATCTCCATTTTCACCTGAAGATACTGTTGGTAAATTCTGTCAACAATTTCAAGTAAGAAGTGATTATTTAATTAAAGCAGTCTTAGGTCTTTGTGTATCATGTAAAAAAAAAAACTCAAAGAAAAAAAAAAGGTTGTTTTTATTCATTTATAATGGAGAAATAAAAATTGACGACCATGTTCTGGCTCTAAAAACTCCAGATTTCAAGAATAATGATAATAAAACTTGTGTGGACAACTTGTAAAAGCTTTGCTTTCTATGTCAAAGACTGTTCACTTAAATTAGTGACCTAAATTAGCTCGCTGCATATTAGTAAGTGTAGAATTTCATAATATAAAAATGAAGAATCTGTTTCTGAATGCATGCTTCAATATATTTTAGACAATAGTCATAATAATAATTTTATAAAGTGTGGTCATATTTATTTTTGGAACTTTAAGGTTTGCAGGAAAACTGAAATGGAAAGGTTGACAGCCATAATTGTAATTAAGTGTTTTTGAAACTAGAAGATGAGGATGTTAACCACTGGTTTTTGTATTCACTACTCATTGTTTATGGTAGCACATAATCTTAAAAGGTCATCATTTGTGTTTGATGTTTTTAATACTGAAAAAACTTCTGCCTGTTGGGGAGGATTATGCAGTAAGTATCAAGAGGCAACTGAGTGCATTAGTTATTGGTTTCTCATTTTTATGAGGAATCCCAAAGTTTAAGGATGCTTGTGGCTTTTTTAGTCAGCTGTATTTCTGCTGGTTCTTTCAAGTACAAGTCTGAATTATGTGCTCAGTTTTAAAGTTTGGTTGCTTTGGAAATCAGCGTTGGTTACTAAGAATGGATATTCAGTTTCATCTCTTGTAGAACAGTTGTCTTAAAAGATTTTCTCTTTAAATTGCCACAAATTACAGTGGAGTTAATGTGTTAGCTGGGTTGGTTACATCTTATCTTAACAGAGTAGTCTGAGAAACACTGAAACTATAGCACTGCGCATATATACTCCATAAATTCAAATAAATATAAGATTGCTCAAAGGATTACTTTTAAATTTAAGAACTAGAGAATATTTTAAATGGGGAAAACCCTTAAGAAATTAGGTGTTGGGAGTAAAATCCTGGTGACAGAGCATTTGTGTTAATCTGGCTCACAGCTTGCTTTCACTCTTTCTTGATACAGTTTTAACTCTGTGTAATCCTCCATAATCTAAAACTGGGTATGCACTGCATTTGCTGTGAAATAAAATAACAGCTAGAGGGGAGAAAACCCCAAACAAACAGAAAGAGTAACAGATAAAGCAAAAGAATCCTGTATATAACAGAGGGGTTTTTTTTCTAATTACTTGGGAATAGAGTATTATATTTTTAGAATAATTTTCTATTATTGTGCTGCTGACAATCTAGTCAACATTTAAGAAATTTGTATTTCTGTATTGCTGATCTGAAGGGGTTTGAGTTGCACATGAAGCTAGAAGTTGCTATGCTGTTGGCTTGTTGGAAAAAAATTACAATTACAATTTCCCTAGATGTTTACTGCTATAATAGAAACATTTTATTTAAAAGCCTTCTCATTCTTTATCAATGCTCTAAAAGTAAGCTGCTTATGTCAGAAACGTGGTTAGGTTTTTTTTTTTTAATTAAACACTTGACTTCAATTGACACTTGTTTTATTCTTTCCAATCAAATAATTTCAAAGTAATTTTTAAGCAACTTTTAATCATACTTCTCTATATTTCTGAAAGGCACAGTGTAACAGAAAGTATAGCACAGATAAAGGACCACTGACTGGTGGTAAGGAAAATTAATCTCTTGAACAAGGGATTTAATCAATATATGAGGTAGTTAAAATGTTACATAATTTTTATTTCTTTGAAGTGAATATTAATGCTGGCAGTCAATTAAATTTTCTTGAAATTCTCAGCGAGCTCAGTTTATAGTGTTCCCTGCTCTCCAGAGGGTACAGGGAATGATTGCAAGAGCATTTCAGGGTTGTAATTAAATGTCAGAGTACTACAACAATTGAATAATAGGAGCTTTTCATGCCAGTCAAACAATTATTCACTGTGTTTGACATTCGATTTTTAGGAGGATACAGTAAAAGATACGTTATATGAATATTTTCAATTACCATTAATGCACATATTATGATACAGAAGTCAACTAATGACTAACTATTACAATGTTCTTAATGTTGCATTTTAAAATGGTTTGCAATTTTTTTTCCTTTGCATGTATTTATCTCAAAAGGAGATATTTAATAGGGGATTTTTAATTTTCTTTCAGTTGTATAGCTGTACTTTTCCTTTATGGAGCCAGTTTCACTCTTCTAGGAGAGCGTATTCACCATACAAAATACTGTAGTGTGTTACCCATACCCTTTAAAATGGAGTAGAAATGCAGAGCCATTGCATATCTCTTCAGTTTCCTCTCTAGACACACAGATCTATCATACAGTCTCTTCTCTTCTTGCTTCCACATACGGTGATTTTTTTAGGAGGCTTGAACCTAGCTGGCTTCTTTGAAAAATACAGTTTGTGTAAGATTGCTTTTGATTTTTATATCCAAACTAACTACCAATGCTTTCTTTTCAAGTGTTTGTTATTTAACAAATATTTTGCAAAACAAAAATACCTGGGAAATATAGCTCCTATAAGAACTGTGAAGAGTCATGACTGGAATATAGAGAGGGTGAGATTACTGACGATGCACCAATCTACCATTACACTTCCAGAACTAAGAGAAAATGTAATAACTAAACTAAATAAAACAAAATAAAAGCACCAGGACATTATATTTCCCAAAATATTTAGGGCAGGAACAGTCTATCGGTGCTAAGAGAAGAGGGGCATTGCAATACCATGATGCTTTACCTACCTGGCGGCGGGTGTGTGCGCGGAGATCGCGGGCGGGGGTACCCCAGGCGTGTAAGGGCTGCTCGCCCCGCGCCGGCATCGCTGGCGGGTTGCGGGGAGGGCTGGCCCCGTCCCACAGCGGGGCTGCGCCGACAGCCTCGTAGACAGAGCTCTCTCCGAGGCTGGGATCACCTGGGGCTGAGAGGGCTCGCTGGCGTTCCCACAGGCACCGTGCACGTCTAACGGGAGTGGCTGCCTCAACCTCAAAGACTTTGCTAAGGATTAGAGGGGCTTTATCAAGGGATTGTATAGTTTCGTTGCTTCGGGTGTTGAAAAATGCAGTTGTGGCTCATGCGGGTAGAGGTCACGGTCCGGTTTGAAAGATGAGCTACAAGAGGTTCCTATAATACTGTGAATTAAATAATGTGAGTTGAAGCACCACAAAGAAGATAATAAGCATGGAGAGAACACAGGAGAAGAGGAACACTGAGAAGTGGACTGGCCACATGGACTAGCTCTGGGAGTACCTTGGTTGCCTCGAGGCAATAGTAAACAATTTAATAGTAATTAGCAACTATATATTTGACTACTGGTAAGGCTCTATGATATCTTGCATCCTTTTTCGTTTACATATTGATTAAAAATAGAACATATTGCTCTCTCTCTCATGTGAATGAACTGGGATACTCCCTGAGTGCAATTTAAAAGATCAGCATTATAATTTAAACCGTAGAAAACACAGGTGCAGAGAACATAAATAAGACTGCACATGCTGTAGCCATTCCATATCATGAACTGCTTAATTATCCTTCTTTGCTTGTAATTGAATATAGCCAAACCAGGCTTGTGTTTATGAACAGCAATGGGTGGTATTTCTTATGAGATTCCTTTATAAGATTGCCATAACATCTGACACTCTTGACCAAAAGTCATTTTCTTACCTCCTAGCCTGTCAAGATCAGTAGACTTTTTTTTTTTTTCACAGCTTAGTGACAGATGAGACTAGTGTGCTGCACATGGAAATCTTCTTTGTGTGAAGTTGTAAACAAATGAGTTTTATAGCAGAGAGTTAGGAAGGCTTGTGCCTTTCAAAAAAAAAAATAAATCTTTGAACAGTGGTGTGGGTCGTTAATGGTAAAAGTCAACTCTAAGGAAAGGGCACTGCCTGGATGCTTCACGGTCATGGGCCTGTGTTCAGGCCATGGTTTTGTGTGTAAAGCCCAGATGGAAGTATCAGAGGTTGGGCATTTTTGATGACTCCTGCACAGAAAACTGATAGGTCTAATTTGGATTCCAAGTGACTAATTATCAGTATCTCAAAGCCTGGTTATTGGCCTTGTCAAAGGGAGACTGCATTACTTTTACTTCTGGAAGGAGTCAATGTTCTCTGTTGTGTGGAAGCTCCATGGGTTTATTTTACCAGCTCCTGGTTGTGTTGCATGCAGTTCCTTGGTTGGTGCATCAGTAGGATCCTGGTGGCCATGCTGGCTGTGTTTCCCAGTAGACTGAGGACCTCTCTATTTCAGCTTTCTAGACAATCAAGATTTACATGTGGGTTTCAGTGGCCTTCTCAAGATGCTATAAAGGCCATGTTTTGTTTTGAGGTTTCCCATCTCAGCCAGTCACAATTGGAGGTTCTCCGTAATTAATGTAGAAAATGTTAGAGAGAAGTGCAATAGTAAAGAGGGATGAAACCCCTGTTGAAACCAGTAGACTTCTCAAGTCTGTGTCAGAATTGCAGCCAACTTGCTTGTTAAGATTTGAATGACATTTGAGAAATAACCCCCCTAAAAGAAGACCTGACATCCCAAACAAGAAGAAAAACATCACTTTTTCTGGAAGTTTACTACATGGAAGCAACTTACAGGCTTTTACATAGTTGTTTTTTTTCAGTCTGGGGAGGAGCTAGGTTTATTCAGACCAGTGTTATTCTGGAGAGAGGTTTATAAAGAGGTCACCAAGCTGTTGGGAGAATTACCATGATATCGCTGCAGTTAGTGCATTTGTCACTTTGGGGCACTAGAGTGACAATGTGACTGGTTGATCTCTTCCAGAAACCTCTGGACTCCAAGAATTAGTTTAAGGGTGATTATAGCATGTCATACCCGTTTACATAACTTATCTATCAGTAACACTTCCCGTATTGTCAAATATGTGTGTGTTTATATATGTCTGCTGAAAGGATCGGTTCAAATGATAAACTCTGACAATGATGTGGTCTTAGTCTGACCTTGTAAAAAGTTAAGTTCCTCCTCCTTGGCTGTACAACTTTTAATAGAAGAAAAAGCAAACGCCTACATTAGCCATTTCTTCTTCTACTACACAGGCTATCACAGAATCACAGAATGTTAGGGGTTGGAAGGGACCTAGAAGATCATCTAGTCCAACCCCCTGCCAGAGCAGGATC
>JAOEGS010000092.1:54678-67925 GCA_025447755.1 Corythornis vintsioides
CATCCCTGCATCCTTTGACAACCTCGCTGTTGCTATGCAGCTATGCAGGACTTCGTGTAAGAAAAAGGAGCAAATATGATTGTAGCCCTGACTTAAGCATTTGATAGCAATCCGTTGTGATTTTTGTTCACAAGCATTTTCTTTTTTTAAAGACTTGACTCATGAGCAGGATCCACAGCTGGAATAACAAGGATTTGGGGCACTGTTGGTAGTCAGCAACACCCGTAAGTGTGGCTTTTCACCAGGCTTCATGCCATATTAATCACAAACTTTGAGAGCAGTAGTGGAACCTGTCTCTCTGCTATCAGTCCCCAAAGCCTGCACGCTGGATGTGTCAGCACAATGCCACTGGCAGATGAAGAGCTGGAGTAAATATGCACTGTTATGGTTTAAGTGAAAAAGCTGTGGGAAAGGAAATACATTAATCCATTGTGGCTGTTTTTTTATTTTAAGTAAGCCTCTGTAATAGAAAGTTTTTCCTACACTTACCCTTTATATGTCCAGATTAATTTATTGAGTGTGGGTGGGAGTGGAATAGAACTGAAGCATAAAAAAAAAATTAAAACACTGAAGCAACTGAAAATAAATTAAGTCATGCATGTGGAAAGAAATTTTCTTCCATATGGTGTCTTCCATGAACACACTTCAGAAAATCCTGGTCTAGCAGATCATAAAAGATATACTTTGCATACGAGTGCTTCGTTTGTTTAGATGGTATTGTGGAACTGATATTTAGGAAGTGCTTTAAAGCCAGAAAAAGAATTTATCTGGGAAGAGCTAAACTTGATGAACAGTTGAGTGTGGTCTTGCTCTATGAAAGTGTGCTAAATGTTTGGTGTTTTAACTCTTTGGATTTTAGATACTTTCTTCCTGCGTCACTGGGGATTTCATGACTGATCCTTTTTCTTTGACTGTTGCAGTTTAAAGAACATTTAGTATAAATTTACTCTGGCCACAAAAGAGAGGATGTCGACTATTTTGCAAAACAATTTTTAAAATTCAAAAGTATTTGTATAATTGTGATTTTTTTTTTCTCAGATGCTTT
This sequence comes from Corythornis vintsioides, assembly GCA_025447755.1. NCBI lineage: Eukaryota > Metazoa > Chordata > Aves > Coraciiformes > Alcedinidae > Corythornis > Corythornis vintsioides. Next base: position 55,724 of record JAOEGS010000092.1, read on the forward strand.
ATTTTCTTTTTGATTCATATGCCATCATTTTACTATTTTTCCAGTTGTTAAATTGCTATGTCCTAGAAGGACCAGAGAAACTAAGAAGGCAATTTCCTGTACCATATACATGTGGATAAAAAGGATGTATTATCCTCTCCCATTTCCCTTTCTCTTGTAGCTGTAAATCACTGTTGAGGTATATGAAAACTTTATTCCTTACTTATAAAACCCCTGTGACCCCTGTTCAATGTGGCAGCGATGTGGGGTGCATGCTGTTCCTGTGCAGTGTCTCCATACAGCTCCGCAGTTGCTCATTAGGGTTATGAGGGAGGGGTTTAGGCTCCTACCCCTGCAGATGCCACAGCTGCTGTTGCGGTAAGTGGCACAGCTGATTTCCCTGTTTGATGTTGAGGTGGGTGTTGCTGCTAGGGCTGGTGACAAGTGGCTTCACACTGAGGACATGGGTAGCAGGAATCTAAACTTTCTCTGCAAAAGTGCTGTTAAAATTGAATAAAATGTCTTCTTACAGATGGAGAAGGAGCAATAGAGACTGAACATAAAGCTGAGCTCAGAGGTGGGCACTGATCCAGGCCTAATGTATCTGTGAGCTGTGCCAGTTGCTTTTGGTCTCTGTTGAGGTAGATGAAGCCACAGAAGAGCTCCGTGTTGTTGCATCTAAACCCATTTCCAGTCCTCAAGCCAGTTTATTTCATGCTGTCGTGAAATAGCTCTATGCTGCACCATAGTGGGTAATGTATGCAAAGTCATGTATTTCAGTGGTGGATGTTGCAGATTGCTCTTCTGTCACGTGAAAACAGGGGAAAAAAGATAAATAGAAGTATATGAAAAACAGTGTGAAAGTGTAGCTACACTGTTGCTGACTCTTAACTACGGGTCTCTTGCTTTCCAGAAATTTTGTGGAAGCTGGAAATACTCTAGGAAAAGGTGGCCAGCTAACGACACTTGGCTGAATTAAGTCATGGCTTATGTGGGTTCTGTTGTGTCAGTAATTTCATATCCTCCTAAGAGCTCGTTGATCTTCTTACAAGGGTTTGATGTGAACAAAGTCGGTGCAGAAGCGGATGCGAAATATGTATTACACAGCCAAGTCATGCACAGCGAAATGGGTAAACCCACATGCATTTGCCTGCAGGCGCCTGCTCCTTGGTTAAATGTTATTTTTGTCCCTTGTAGTACTTAGATATGCATGATCAATTTTGTTCACCTTCTGGTGGCTGTCCAGCATTCAAAACGTGCAAATATTCTCTTAATAAGCTAACACTCAGAAAAGCTGTAACAGAGCAGACTTTTTTTTTTTTTTTTTTTTTAAGTCACTGAAATTCATTGTGAGCAGAATGTTCAACTCTTCAAAAAGCTTTTGTTCTTAGAGAAAAACCCCTTCCAGAGGAAAACTGTGCTGGGTAGTGTGAGCTCTACGCTAGATCGGGCACCTGATTCCCTTGTGAAAGAGAAATTGTAGCCATGTAAAGAGGAGGAGGTGCAGATGTTTTCCTTGTTCATATCTGCTCCTGGGATAATGCTGTACTGTGCACCATGTGCGCTGCAGTTCTCAGAGGGGCTTCAAACATAGGCTGCAGCATTCCGGAGTTGGGGTGGCATGGATACCCATCACAACCTTTCTTTTTTGTGTGTTTTCTCTGGTAACTGACTTGTGACAGATTCTAATGTATCTTAGGAATTAAGCTTTTACAGACAAATTTCCCCTGCTTCTTATTTTCTCACGTAGATTTTATTCCTTTGACTTGCAGGAGTTGTGTTTATTTGTTGTTAGATAAAAGGTGCAACTTCTTGTTTGCAACCAAGGGACTGCAGTATGAAGCTTCATGAATGTTTGTGCAGCTTTCTGCCCCTGCTGTATATTTAGATAAAAAAATGTGAATCTCTTCTATTTGACAAGTCAATAGGTTACTTTTCTTCTTAAGTGTTTGTTACATTGCTCATCAAAGTGAGATACCCCAGAGGTTTCCTTCGTACCATGGTGGGGGAGAAGTTTCTCTGACCTCAGGAAAAGAGACTCCTCTTTCTCAAGAAACAGCCTACTGTTTGGTTCAGGCAGTAAACTGTGATCCTGACCTCTTGTCTGAGTGCTTTGTGAGTAATGTACCTAATGGAAATACCTGCTGGTGTTAAGTGGAGATTGAGAGGAAGAATAGTACTATGTTTCTGAGACTATTTCAGCATCAAGGGAATAACTTCAGCTGGGGCAAAGAAATATTCATTTTGTTGTATTTTGGAAAATAAGTTTTAACTTAAAGACATTTTTAAAGTACCTTTTGTTGCATCAAGGAAAGAGAACATAGTGACCTTATTCCAGCTGTCTTTTTGATAAATATCCCTACATAGACTAGCAGAGGCTGTGACATTCCTTTTACCCTCTCCTGATAATCTGAAAATCTTCTGTGCTGGAGCATCTGCTCCAGGGCAGTAATTTAGGAATATCAGATAAACCCTGTGTTTTGTTCCCTGGTGGATATATTACCCAGCAAGTTATACAAAAAAAAAACCAAACACCAAAACCTAATAGGATGTCTTCCCTAGGAATCAGAAAATTAGGAATCTGTTAATGGCAGTGAAGAAAGATATTGATGACTTGAAGAAATGTGACTGAGTCATGACATGATTAGATTATCTAGGAAAGAAATCTTATACTGATCTTCAGAAAGAGCATTGTAAGCCCACTGCTTAATTTCTGTATATTATATCAGAGCCCTGGCTCTGCTGCACTTGAGCTGGAGAACTCCATTCTGCTGGGTAATCAGTTTTGTGAGGACTCAATTTTTTTTTTTTGCATGACAGATAAACTTCCTAAGTTTCAGAATCTTCTGCTGGCATGTTTCCCAAAATACAACATGCTTCCAGCATAGAAGCTTTTCTTTCATCAGATTTACTCTTTCTTTATGTGAACATGTGGGAATAACACCCCAAAAGCAGAAGGAGCTCTGTGTGTTCACCTGCCTAGTGTGGGACTCCCTTTATCTTTAGCAGAGCAAAACTGAAAGCTTGAAAATGAGTCCGAGGGAGAACAGAGACAGGAGGCTGTTGCCAGAAGATCTTTTTTTCATTACTAAGTTAATATTCATTGTAATGAATTAAATTAATTACACCTATTAACTAGTAGTTGCAGCAATCAGTAAGATCTAACATAAGTAGCACCAGTGCCCTGTTTTTTCTTGGTAAATCAAACCTCTGAAAGCCTGTTAGCAGTCAGTCTTTCTCAGGAGTTCCTCTGCTTTTTTTGTAAAGATGTACCTCAAGGCATCAGTCACTTCTTGCCTTTATTTACCTCTCTTGTGCTCTGTTAGTGTTCAGAAGGCTCTAGCCAGTTGTTGAAGCACGCTGGAATGCAAAGTGACCTTCGCTCTTAACTAATGCTATGGAGATCAGTGGAAATGCAGCAGCAGATCCCAGCAGTAAATCTCTCATCCTTAATTTCAATTACGTGTATTTTTCTAAATCACTTGTGTAACCAGGCTGAAATTTGGGCTCCACATGGCTCAATAGCCCAAATTAATTCTAGAATTATGAACAAGTCTTATTTTCAAAGTTGTCTTTACTTCAGGCAGGGTTGACAGGAAGATGGATTGTGAAGAGATTAACTGTGTCTTTAAGCAATATAATACAACAGCCTAAAACTTCACTTTTAAAGAATTATTTTTTTTTTTAACAAACATGATACCTGGCATAAGACCTCAGTAACACAAAAGTATCTGACAGTGATGCATAATTATGTTGTTGCTCAATCTAAAGTTCTCACCAAGGAGCAGAGAACTATAGTTTTCAAAGAAGAGGGAGACTGTAAGCTGTTAATGTATTTTTGGTCCCAGCTACTGGTATATGCAAACATTGGATTATTTTGATAGGTGTGTACATACATGAATATATGTAACAATTTCTCCTACGTTCCATTCCAGGACAGGATTATTATAAAGTGCTGGATTTGGCACAGAACATGAAATTATTTAGAAGGTAAAGCCAGTGCAGAATATGTCAGCTTGCTTGTAAAAGCATTGTCCCTCTATGAAAAAACGCAGCCTGTATCACGAGATCTGAACAAATGGACTTGTCTTGCTCAGTACTTTTGCACAGAATGCAAAAGAATGATTGCAAATGAAAGACTCAGAGGTTAGAGACTATACTTTAAAAGTCATGAGTGTATGGTTAAAATAATGTATTATTTTCCATGGAAATAAATAGAAACCTTTTCTATGACTTCAGCAAGATTTAGAATAGCATCAAGATAGTTGAGAATCCTGAGGAATGAAGTTGAGGAAGTCATGGTAATTATTTACATTGTAGATATTTATTCACTGTGTAAAATTATTTATATTAGTGTTTATCGAAGTGTGACAAGTGATATGGTCTAAACTTGGATTATCTCGATATTAATTGCTAAAGAACTGTGTCCACCAAAATAACAAAGAAGAATTAATCAACTGGAGTTGGTGAGGAATGAGGTGATTGCTCTGTTTTGAAGCCAAATTTAGAATTTGTCTTGTGGGGCTAGAGAATGTATTCCAGGTGAGTCTGTGTACCTGGTTTAGTTGCAACATGATCTATCCTTTATTTAATATGAATTCAGTATGAAGAGAAGAAAAAAAAAGAATGTAACTGTTTTGTCTTCAAGAGCTCAAATGCTGATCATTAGGCTTACAAAGAAAGGTCAAGACATGGTTTTATTTCTTGGGGTAATGGGGAATAGGGAAAAGTTACATTTTTCCCAATCTAGGCAACCCAAAATCCAAATTATAACCTTCTCATGTCTCTATTTGTTGACCATCAAGCTTGTTTATTGACTATAAAGGAAACCAAGGATGACTATGAATCTAGGGTTATCATATTTTTAATGTGGTGAGCAAATACAGTAATGCAGTATTTCCAGGGAGAATTACCTTGATTGGAAAAAAGCATGCAGTTCCTTACTCCATCCTTTGTTTTATTTCTAGAGTGAACAGTAGAGAAGCTTTTCCAGGCTGAAATATAGTCACTGTTTAATAGAGCAGAAAAGACCCACCATAAAGCAATTTAGTTCCAATCCTGTCAGTCGCTACCTATGGTCAAATTCTGTGTTTGCCCAAACCTTTTGAATTAAGATCTTGGCCTTTACAGCTTCCATAAGCCTCCCCCCAGAGCATTGAGGAAGGGAGGGGTGGCCCAGGAAGCTTCTTTAGGAAGCTCTTCGTGAGTTTGAAGTAGTGACTTAGAGGGATGATGACAGACATAGGAAACTAATACCAACATAATAGGCAATAAAAGCAGTGGAAGAGGTATTAGAAATTAATGTGGAAAATAAATGGCTTTGCATTTAATATCTGAATATTTCACAGGGATTTACAATTACCTGCAGGGGTAATTTGGGATGAAATAATATTAAAATCGATGTGAAGTGGTAGATATCCAGTTCTAGGGTCTGTGTTCTTGACTTCTTTCTACTATCTTCTACAGATGGGTTTGTTTAATTTTCCAGGTAACTTATCTTCTGTCTCTGGGATGTTTCCTGGGAGGGTTGGCTCTGTGTGTCTACTTGGTACTTGCCACTTGAAGACCTGAGCAGCATGGAAAGCTTGTAATGCTGTGGTCAGCAGTTCCCCTGGATGTTTTTGTAGGCACAGGGATTAAAAGATGAGAGACATCACAGAGGCCACTGCTGTAGTGTTCGCTCAGAAGCTTTATGACTGACAGAGAAGGGTTAAACCTATTTGCCCCTTGGAGAGTAATAAACAGTTGTCACTGATAATAAATTATCTAAACTGCAGGTGGTCTTTGGTAATGACAAATGCAGACTTTATGACCTATGTTCAAGCTAGTAAACACTTCAGTGCATCTCTGGCCTAGCTGGGCTAAAAATAAACCCTAACCTCAGTGAAATCTACTTTAAGGATTTCTCTACTTAAATAACATTTGCGTTTTCCTGTCTGCACAGCAAGAGAAAATGAGTAAGAGGGGAAGATCAAAATCATTAAGGGAAAATAAGAAAGATAATTAGGGAGAATAAGAAAAGGTTGGGAGAGGAGTGATTTCAGCAGCCTTGTGTGAAGGTTGATAGGTGACAGTATAAATATTTGTTTATATTTGTATCTTAAATTATGGTAGTGTTAGAAGCAAGGAAGCATTTTCCCTGGAACATCTGTAAAATCTCAGTCATCAAGACTTCCATTTGCGTTAAATTGTTTCTCTGTGTTTAGGTTGTTCTTATGTAGCAGTATAGTTATTTTTATATGATTATGATTCCAGTTAACTGATAGAAGTCTTAGAACTTCTGCATATGGTTATTAATTACAGCTGCAAGACCAAAAAATGCAACAAGATTTGGAATAGACAAGCAGTCCTCATTTCTTGGGGTGCTTCTAGAAGTTGTGGTTATTTTCTTTGTGCCTTGTTTCAGTCAGTCTCTAGATAAGCTTAACTGAGCAATGGACATATTTGCTTCAGAGCACTATTTATTTAACTTGTGGAAGGCTTACTGAAGCTGTGTGGGTACACCTCCTGCTAACCTGATTTGTTTATGAAAATGCCAGTGTTGTGGTCCTGCTTATGGTGGATTCGCTTGATTTCTCTGCCTCCTCTCTCTCTTCTCTTCTTCAAAAAGTACATTACACTCAATAGTCAACAATCCAAAATTGTAAAACATAATTAAGCAACATTATTAAAACACCTTGGAGTTCTTAAAGAAAGACTGCAGATGATTGAAACACCAGTGATTAATTTGGGGGAGACAAGGCCAGCAATGCACATCTTCAATGTGGAAAATCCAGATGGAAGCTATTACTTGACCTATCACAATGTTGCAAGACAGGAGTGGGACAGTGAGAATTTGGTCTGTGTATGTCTGCACAGTACTTACCAAACCCTTTGTACCTTACTGTGGCTGCTGGGCACTAAGGCAGGATGAAGTATTTTACCTGGAGTCTATTTTATTCTTTCACCGGAAAGTATTATCCCTGTGCAAACAGGGACATTGCTGAAGAGGTGGGATTCAGTTGTAACTTTCTTCAGGAACACAGTGAGGCTGCTGCTTGTTCCCTGGTAGGAGGGGGAAGAAAGAAGGACAATTCTAATATTCCACTGGGGATTTCCAAGCACTTTTGTTCCATTTGCGTTCTGTAGTATGAATTAATTTTTACTGGAGTGTTTGGCCTAAGAGACAGGTTAGTCTACTCACAGTTCCTTATTCTAAAGACTCTATAGCTGCTGCATTGACACTGCATTCATTCCAGTGCCTGGGAAAAGTCTGCTTGTGCTGTCTCGTTTCAAGAACAGTATAGGATGCCAGTACTTGTTGACAAGTGTGTGCCCTGTGAATCTCGGTAATCCATGTCTGATGCCTGCCTTTATCCACGGAGTGAAGTCATATTATAAAAGCAGAAGACACAATAAATGTTTATTTGCATAGAGTTAATTTAATTTAATGTAATTTAGGTCACGTGCTCCACTATGCTCTATTCTCAAGTGTGTGCGCACATCTGCTCCAACAAGGATCTGTAAGACAGGCTGTGGGAATACAATTATTTCTGTGCTTTTATCTCTGCAGGATAAGGCTCTATGTGTTGAACTACTCACAAATGGGTTTAAAATAACCCAAAGAAAAAGGGGAGGTGTGCTGTTTCTATTGTAATGTTTGATACAGGGAATTTTTTATAAGATTTGCTTTTACTATATTTTTACTATATTTTTTTATAGCACTCTGAATAATTTATGTTCCTTTAACTACTTTGAATAATAGGGGAATGGATAGAAAGAAAAAGGTTCCGTACATTCTTTCTTCTATTTATGCTGTTTCAGTGTGATAATTAACTTTGCCATGTGCCTGAGCTTGTAACAATCACCTTGCTGCCCTTGTTGGGGGAATGTGCCATCCAGTTCTGATAGGTCTGTCTGGACTCCTGGGAAGCTAAAAACAGCTTGTCCATCCATGCATAATTGTTACTCACTGAATTGCCCAGGGGCAAGTGAATCCCTTTTTGCATCTGTTTCTGTGAAAGGTTTGATGTTCCAGGTTATTTATATCCTGTAGTTATTGCCAAATATATGATGTAATTTCCTAACTTGTGGCCTCATGACTACTTGCTGATGTTATTCCATTTCACAAATAGCATGAATGAAATACAAACTTTGTACACCTAAAAGAAAACTTGTCTCGTCTGCTTCTCCCACCTGTTGTCTCTCTGTGTCCATAGATGCTGCTGCTCCCATTGCTGGCTTTAGAGATCCTGTGATGAACTGCTACTTCAAAGAGAGTTCTTATATGTATCAGCCTGTAAGAAATACAAAATACCTTTTCTCCTTTTTGCTTATATAAATGTTGTAGGTTCAGCGTTTGGCTACATCCCAAGATACTGGTGGACGTGTTTTTATGCACTCCTCTTGGTCCAATAGCCTTGCATTTCTTGAATTGGTGGGGTCAGGCAATTTAAAATCCATTTCCCTTGTAAAAACAATAATTTTATGGTTTATAGCTGCGTGGCGTGTGCACAGTAGGCTAAGCTGATTGGTAACACTAGGGTTTCCCGTGAAGCTGGTGGGATTGACAGCCACAGCTTGATGATGAAGACAGATGGAAATCTGCTGTGTCTGCAGGCGGTCATGCCCAGCAGGTTTTAAGGCTGCAGCTATGTGAACACCAGTCACATAGCAAAGGCCCCAAACCCCCTTGGTCCCTGAAACCTGTGGGATATGGAGAACTGAAAACACTTTTTCTAAATGTCCTTTATTATTGGGCTGCTTGGCTTGCTGCTCTGGAGAACGAATGTGAGATGCTGATATTAAAAGAAGCTGCAATTATTGCAGTGTTAGAGTTGAGGTGAGGAGTGAAGTCTAGCTGTATTTGTTCTTCTTCCCCCAGTGAAGGTCTAACCTACACCTGCTTTACTTATGTTCTTGTTGCATTTGCTGAGTACGTCAGGGAAAATTGCTGTGACTTGGCATTGCTTGTCTGAAATACTGTTACCTCAGTTCCTCCCATGAGCTGGGCTGGGGTTAGTCAGTGGTTGTATTTGATGGCATATTGTGGTTGTCTCTTCTGAGGCCAGAATGCCAGTTTAATCAATATGAAGAAAGTTTACCTTTAAATAAAAAAAGAAGTAATGCTGTATGTTATTGTATTAAATAATTGATGAGTAGCTCATATCCACTGAGTTTTGACTGCATAAAGATTAATTTGATAACCAAGTTCTGGAAAATAATCTGTTAAATAGAACCAGAGACTGGTGGGAGCTATCCTTTGTATGGCAGTGTGTGGGAGGAGGAAGAAAACGGATATGGAATATTTAAAAAGGGGCTATTCAGTATATACCAGAGATCTGATGTGGCCAATGGTAGCACACTTAGCACTGCTAAAAACATATAATAATCTTTTAATAGAAAAACCACAGCGCACAAATACCAGCTGAATCCATTTCAGATGTCATGAACAAGGATGTGGATGAATAGATAGAGATTGGGTGGTTGCCTAGGGACCAGTGAGCATGACCTACTTCCCAATGAAGAGGCGTATGCTGGTTTGCATGAGTAACATGCTGATTTGGTGTTTCAGAAAGGTTGAATTTCATCACTCTGGAGAAAATACTAGAGCAAAGGTGATTGAAAAGGAAAATTAGAATTGGTATAAATTAAATTTGAACTTTGTTAAGAAGTGCTTGCAAAATATCTACTGCACTCCTCCCACTCAATAACTGAAAAACCAACAGGGGTGTTCTGGCTGGGAATTTAAAGTAAAAGAATAAAATCCAAGATTGATGGAAGAATTTAAATGTTTTGGGAGAACGATTCTAGAAAGGAGGGAGACTGAGTAATAGGTAAAGACTGTAAGGGGGCTAGAATTAATAAAATAATAATAATAATAATTTTAAAAAGGTAGAATGGTTCAATAAATACCTCACTTTCTAATAAATACTTCACTTTCTATTTTGAAAGGAGCAGGGTAACCTAGTTGTAGAGAATTAGGCTGATACATTACTCTGAAGTAAATATTTAGTGAGGATATGATAATACTTATCCTAGTAGAACTTCACTAAAAATCAACCTACCTGGTTGGCTACACCAGAGATTCCAAACAATTGGATACAGAAGATCCCTGAGATTTTTTCCTGAGAATTAAAAAAAAAAATGAATAGATTATGGAATAAATTCAGACTGGTGAAGATGGGTTAACCCTGGCAAAATGATGACAGCGATGGTCTGTGGAGCTGTAGTGTGCTTTGGCTGATACAAGTAAAGGACAGTATTACATAAATTTTTAAGGTGAATACAATTGACAAAGATAAAGCAAAAAAACAAACAAACCACAGAGTAGAAGTATAATCATTTCAGTCAGCATAAATTTCTGTTAAAATAAGTTTGCTGAATTTTTTTTTTCTTTAAGATGTTTATTTTTATTTGATAAAGGTTGATAAATATATAGTAAAATTTCCTGTTTGCAAAGTATTTTGATTCACATCTCTTAGTCCTTTGATTTTTATGAATACAGGACAGTGACAGTACAGCAACTCCTAACAGGATTAAAAAAAAAGAAATGTCTGAGGACTATTGGCAGTAGTGTATTTCCTTCAAATAGGGATCTTTTCAGTGCGATACCACAGAAACTTGGAAACAGTCTTATTCAGCATTTTCACTAATGGTTTGGAGTAAATCTAGACAAAGATTACTGCAGTTCTAAATAACAATAGGACTGCAACCTTATTTTGCGTAGCAAGCTTGTTAGCACAATGCATTTTAATGCCAAATCCAAAGTAGTAAGTTCAGAAATGGATATGTAAATTGGTATAAAATTCCATTTTAATAGCAAGGGTGATTAGGCACTGCAATGTATGTATGTCAAAGGAAACAAACCCAAATCAATTCTCTCCCTTTCTTAACTAACTTAGATGAAGACAGTGATGTTTTGAAGGAAGTCTTGTTGTCAGACAAATGCATGTTACCAGGATAGCTGGGTGAAGCATTCCAGGCTGTGGCACACCGCGAAAGGTAGGTTGACCCAGTGGAGTGTCCAGCCTTAACCTTCAGAGAACTGTGATTTTGTGGAGCATTATGAGGGGAGGAGTGGAAAAAGCAGATGACACAGAGGGTTAAGATTGAACCAAAGCTTGCAAAAGAGGACAAGTTTGAACAAGTAGTTAGCAGGTAGAAACTAGAAACTTGAATTGCATTTATCCAGTAGGGAGGTAGTGGAAGGAGTAAAAAGAGAAAAATGGTAAGAAGTGGTATAAATCTCATCATCCCCAACTGCTTTGCTCCCTCCTCTACTTTGATTTCTGTCTTATGAGCAAAGATTTTTGCTAAAATCCTATTACTGTTCCTTTTAGAGTAATGGGAACAGCTTGATCACCAGTAGTCAGCACTGAGTATTGTCTTCTCATGCTGTGACATTTTATCCTTTTGTGTTGCTCACACCTCTGTCAGAGCAGGTTGGGGATGACCTCGATTTGTCTGTCTCACTAGAGCAAAACAAGCACTGGATGAGGAATGCTGAGATATTTGACAGTTCAGATATGTCAGTCTTCAGGCCCTCAGAAAGGGACTAACTTACAGTGATTTGTTGATGCCATAAATAGGATTGTCCACACACTAGTGAGCTGCTCGTGATGAGGTGTAAGTATAAAGGTCACAGGTCTGTGTGTCTGCCTGGATCGTCTGTGTGTCTGCCTGGATAGTCTGTGTTTGCTGTCACAGTATGGGAGACTTCACTGTAATTCCCTCTCAGGCCAAAGATCTTTAGGGTCTGTAAGGGCATTTTTATTAGACAAGTGGATGTCACATAAATAGTGTATATGAGTCAGCTGTCGTATGTTGTCTTTGATATGGAGGAGGCTCATAACTTAATGGAGTGTGAAGAGATGCTTATCTAGCTCATTTTGTTCATACTGAAAGATTATCTCCTCTAACGTGAGAGTGTGTACATGTCACCACAAGGATTTTTGCTTTCTTTTCCTGAACACTTTATCCTGCAGTAAGGGTGCAACAAACGCTGCTCTGGAGTAAATCTGTAAATGTAATACCATACTATAAAGCTTCATTGATGTGTAGTGAAAAGGGCCTCAATCCACCAAAGAATTTCAGTATTGCTTATACTGGAAGCAACATAAGTGGTTATTTGAGTTATTCCCCTGGCGTAAACCTATCAATAGCCTGTTGAATGTTAAACACATGCTTCAGTATCCTGGAAGAATTAGTAGTTAAGCAAATAACCACACTTTTTCTTTTATTT
>JAOEGS010000094.1:0-11966 GCA_025447755.1 Corythornis vintsioides
CCGCCGCCAGCGCGGCCGGCTCGGCCCGGCCCGCCCCGCAACGCCCCGCACCGCCCCCGGGGCCTCGGCCGCCCCGCCCCGGCAGGCGGAGCCGCCGCTTCCTACCCACCCGTGGCGGCGGCGCCGGGGGTACCGGTACCGCGACTCCCCGGGCGGCCACGGTTCGGCAGCTCCGCTCCCTCCCGCCTCCTGGGGCAGCTCCCCAAGACTGCTCCGGGAAGGTGCTCTGCTCCTCTCCTCTCCTCTCCTCTGCTCGGCTCCTCTGCTCGTTGTTTGCTCTCCCGCCCACCTGGAATGGAATAAGCAGCACCTGCAGCAAACAAGATGCAGCTGGAGGAGGCGTGTGTAAAATGGCATCACGCTCTAGCCTGCTTGTGCTTCGGCCTTTTATTCACAGCTAGGTGCTCCAAAGAGGGGAAAGCAGCAAAATGTCAGGAAAAATGCAAAATGAGCAGAGTATTTGATCATTATGAAAGATGCCTGTGTCTAGAAATGTTAGAGAAGGTCTCATAGTATTGTTTTCCCCTCAGGTGTGTTGCACCAACTGGTTTGAATTTTGTTTGCACTTTAGATAATATTTGAAAAAATATAATAGCTTCCAAAATGAATTCAAGCAAATTGAAATATATATACACACAAACAACTTTAAATTACTCAAAGTGTCCAACCCCACAAACAATGTAAACATTGGAGTATATCCTCTTCATCTCACAAAATATTTCCTTTGGATTGCTGAAGCAGTGCTGGCAACTTACTTTCTGTACAACAATAAAAAGTCACTTAAAAGAAATTTTAAAACCTGCCTTTATAAAAAAAAAAAAACAACAACAAAAAACCCCAATATTTTTAAAGTGTTATTTATGTGTAATTGGGGGGAGGGGACAGAACCCACAGGCCAGAGTGAGAAAGCATCCTAATACCAAAACACTAACTTGATAATTCCAAATAATCCACAACTATCCTTGGTTTTCACATCTCCTCTCTTAAAAGCCTGAGATTTACTGCTTCCTGAGCTCAGAATAATCCCACAAAAAGCTCTTAATGATTTCTGAAAGAAATAAAAAGGAAGTTCTGGGAGTTTATCTCAGCAAGTGAGGCCTAGCAAGCAGCTTACATGTTTCATTCAGCCTAAAATGCTGTCTCAGATTTTTACTTTCTTAAGCAGGTAATATACTTGTTATTCCAGCTTTCCTGAGCAGGTAGTGTTATTAACTTCAGAGCAGGAGCACAGACTGCAGAGCATCCCCCCAAACAGCCCCCCACTTTGCACTGCACTCACCCAAAAAGAAAACCCTGGCCCTCAGAGTGAGTAGGATCTGATAGCAACACCCATAACACCTGTGCCACCAGCCCTCAGCTGATGGGGTGAGACTGGGGTTAATTTACTAATTACAAGTGTTGCTCAGGGTCACCTGGGAGCACCTCAAGATGCACAAAGTTTCAAGCTCCCCCACTCTTCTTAGCCCTCTGCTTGTGTTAGCTGGCTCACAAACTAAAAAGCACAGCAGGAGCTCCCAGAGCTGCTCTGGACTGGAACACATTTCAACAGAACACAAACTCTCATTAGCAGCAAGTGGCTTTGCCTGAATAAAAAGAGGGATCCCCATTTCAAAAGGCTTGGTGGCAGTGCAGCTGAGCTTGAGCTGTTCAAAACAACTGCTGTATGTATGAGAGAGCCTGAGCTCAGGTTGAGTTGCCTCAGCAAAGTTTCCTTCCCTGCTCTGTGCCTGTGCAGGCAGCTGCTGCCCAAGCAGAGAGAGAATTTAGTTCCTAATTTAAATCAAAAGGGGCTGAAATTAATAGCCTGCACTGTGATCATCTGGATGTTACCATGCATCAATATGAACATCAGAGCAGTTTGATCAAGAATGCAATAAAACTACCTCATAGTCACATATTTTTTCTCTGTGAGAAGTTAAACGTGCAGTGATAAGGAAGATTTTGGTTGCACCCACAAGCTTTCCACTCTCAGCCTGTCAACAACCATAACACTGAAACAAATACAGAAGGCAGTAAAAAAATAAATAAATAAATAAATAAATAAATAAATAGAAAAATGTCTGCATTACATTATTTTTGTCCTCACTTTAGCTGCCTCCAGCCAGGATCAGTGGCATAGCACCAGTGGCATGCTGCTGATGTTCAGGAATATCTGCACATTCACCTTCCTCCTCTCTTGCAGTAGCTTCACAACATTCCTCCTCTGTTCACAGTCATTTATGGGAAGGGGCTCCATTTTTCCCCTTAATCCTAAAATCAAGGATCTGCATTCAAAAGCTACTTCTATACTGACTTTTTTTTTTTTCTGTTAATAGCTACAAAAAAACAGAAGATTTGAAATATCAAGTACTTTTAATAAACCAGGTGCTGAAGACACATTGGAAATTTGAGTTCTTTCCATCCCCTTCTCCTCACACTCCAAAAATTTCTCATAGATCTGAGTAGAGGACCCGCTGAATATATGGAAATCCAGGAAATAAAAATTCACCTGAAAATAAGAAATTCTCCACTCTACCCAACGTTTGGAAAAAGGGAAAAGTGCCAGTGAAATATCTGAAAACACCCATATATTGCATATGCAGAAATCCTACAGCAATTCCCTTATCCCATGTCCAGGGCCACTTGTACAAAGCAGACTGAAAATAAAATAACCCAGGCAAAACATTAAGTGCAATAAATGCTTATTGTTAAAAAAAAAAAAAAATAAAAAAAAATCAAAATGCTCATTATCAAAAGGTTTTCTATCCAAATGAGATCAACTGATGCAAGGTGTTTCTGGAAACAAGTTTGGTTATTTTCCCCTGCAGCTGGAGACAGCTGAAATCGGGAGAGAATCACCGAGCTGTTGTTTGCAGATGGTGCATATGCAAAGTCTGCCATGAATCTGAAAAGAGAGAAGAATGTTTGGGCCACCTGGGTGATGAAATGTGCAGTGTTTTATCACAGCTGATAAGGAGCTATTCACCTGCTGGTAAACTGGCTAAACACTGCCTTACCTGGCAATTTCTCATGACAGGATCCCAACCTGTAGCTCAGAAATCCAGCCCAGCACACAAGGGTGAGAGAGAATTTACAAATTAATTAATTACGAGGAAAGGAGACAAACTAAATGGACATGCACGTTGGTATGCTTACAGTGTCATTTTCCTCTGCAAATAAATAAATATTTTCAATAGGATGACCAGGCTACCATTTCTCCCAGTGGAAAACACTGGGTTGTATAGATCAAAGTGAACAAGCTGCTTTTCTGGAGAGAAAAGGAATTTTCTTCCCATTTTCAGGATAAGCTGCTCATGGAGTTTAGCACAAATCTCAGTTCCTCCCTCAACAACCTCACTTAGCACTTCTGGGTTTTTTCTAAGGGCTTGGTATGGGTTGTTTTTCCTAGGAGGGGGATGGGAAGCCTGGGGGGAACAGGCAGAAAAATCACTTAGGTGACACCTTCAAAGCCAGGCAGTCAGGTAGCTGAGTGCTCAGCCATGGAACTGCATTCAGAAGAAGAACATTCTAAGGGCACTTCTAGATACTGAGATAAATTCATCCCTGGTGAAAAGTGCTAATTTCAATACTAGGCATGAATTTGAGTCACCATGTCCTTTTCAAGGGAGCCTACTGGGATTAGTTACAGCAATACAGTTAAACTCAGAGATTAAAAGTTAGCAAGATCAAGGCCACTGCTGGATCACAACTACAACTGAGAAAAATAAATGGACTAACCAGCTGCCAATCAGACAGAAAAATGAACAGCATTTATGAGGATTAGCTATTTGTAACAGCACAATCATACTTGGATCTCAGATACCTTAAACAATCTGGAAGCTCAGCATAATGACTACTTTAAGAGGGGGAAAAAAACCCATGTTGATAATAGTGTGAGACAGACAGGTTTTAAGCAGATGGTAAAAAAGTGTCAGTCTGAGGCAAAAAATAGATCTCCAGGCTATTGAATAATGAATGAAAAACTCCTTCCCTGCTATAGTCATTGTAACTGTGTGACTGAGTATCTCCATTTAATAAGGCTTCATGTAGATGAGCTCAACTCCTCTCTTACAATCAGATTTTTTTCTCCCAGGGGCTGATTTCTGTTCTGCTCTCTCCTGATCCCTTTCCACAGGATAAATTCCCTTGTGCCTAATCAGAGCTTCCACTGCAAGCAATCAAGGCAGTTTGATTCAACAACACAGCCTTTATCAAAGAAATCCTGACCTCACTGAGGTTGGTTGGAGCATCTTCGTGGCCTCCTCTGGCCCCCTCCATCAGCTCCATGTCTCTGCTGTGCTGAGGCTCCAGAGCTGGATGCAATACTCCAGGTGAGTTGCCTCTGTTCTCAGAGGCAGGCAAGGCAGAGCCTCTCTAAGACCTTCAGCCTGTGCCTCCCCATCTCCATCCCTGCCAGAGCTTACACCCCTGTCAGCTACAGCTCTTGGAGTCCTGGGAAACGTGTTTGTTTTCTGGCAAAGGACAATGCTGACCCTCGGTAAAGACTGGTGAGGACTGCTTGCATTTCTTCACCACAGCTGATTTCACAACTGAGGGGAGTTAAATGCAAAGTTAGTGCTTTTTTAAAGCAGGTTACTATTGCTTTTCATCACCAGTGAGGGAGGAGGAGCTGGGGGGAATGCATCATGTACTGCCAGATCAATAGAAAAACGGAAAAGAAGGAGACACCCATTATCACTCACTCCTTGGGAACTTAGCACTGTAGCCCAGGAAACTACATTAACTCCTGCTCTTGCTACATTAAAGGTTTGTAATCAGAGAAAAAGAATATAGATTCACTCTTGTTCGTGCAGGGTGGAAAGCAGAGCTCCTTCTCCTCTCTCTGCTGCCTCTCAGCTCAAGGGTGAGTGAGACCTGAAGCCCTGGGACACTGAAGCCACAGGAGAGCAGTCACTTTGTCTGAGCTCACCAGCAAAACCACCACAGATCACTGGTTTATGGCAATGAACACTGCTGGTGAGATGAAGCTTTCGTGGTCCCTCTTACATTCACTTTTGCTTCTGCAACTAATGACAAAAAATTATTTCACATCACACAGAAACAGAATGTGAGGGGTTGGAAGGGAGCTAGAAGATCATCTAGTCCAACCCCCCTGCCAGAGCAGGGGCACCTAGACCAAGTCACCCAGGAACAGATCCAGTGCCAATTTCATTCAGTTCACACAGGGCAGCAAAGTAACATGGCACTATAAACATTAAACACACTGCTTTCAGTGTGACTGCCACAGTTGCATAATAGTTCCTCCTATTAGCTGCTGCGAGCCAGATCCTGCCTGAAATTAAATCTTAAATCTTCTCCTGGAGATTGCATGTTAGCAGAATTATTTGCATAATACTCACAGCTTGACTTCAAATGTGTGCTGCAGAAATAGCTCAGGGAAAGGAAACAAACTCCAAGTCACACTTGGAAATTATTTGATCCTGCTATTCGGTGTTTGCCACATTCCCTCATCTTCCTACCAAAAAAAAAGAGCTTTCCTGATGGCCTATCAATCATCACAGCAAATTCTTCCATCTGAAATCCCAAAGCTGACAATCTGCATGCACAGTCAGGTGGACAAAAGGCATTTGGTACAGGTGAGCTTGAACTATGCTGGTTGAAAACAAGTAGCTGGTTTTGTTGAGGAAAGAATGAGGTATTTCTTATAGCTTGACTGCCTTCAACTTTCTAAGCAGTAAAAGATGTAATGTTATGGTAAATTTACAGGAAGAAGACACCTTCTTTAAAGACAATGTTTGTCAGTGTAAGGTTTTCCTTGGGAGGGTGTCAACTGCCCCTCAGCTGGAGGCTGCCTCAGCATTGCCAGGATGAGCATGGGCAGCCAGGCCACTGTCCCAGGGATAAGCAAATGTGTTGGATAGGAGGGCATGAAGTGTTGCTCACAACCAAGTTGCAGGGGCAGAAATGACACCAGGAGCTAACCTGGTCCCTATGGACTGCTCTGTGGGTCTGGGTGCAATAATCCTGGTTTCCAGGCTTCTTTGGCTGGATGGGGTTGTCACAGGAGTTTCACCTATGAAAGAGAATTAATGTTGAAAATCATGGAAAGGTTCTTTGAAACCCTGTAGTGATCACCTTTTATGTCTAAGAACACTATTAGTGTGAAGTGCTACATAACTGGCAATAGTGATGTGTGCTGTCTTGAAGTCAATGTTCCATTTGTAGTGATCTCACTTTGGCAGTACTGACCTTGAGTCACAGCAGATGACAACCACCAGGTAGTTATTTAAAAATGAAAGAGCAGAGACCAGCCCAGGAATTCTCAACAAGCAAAAGGCACAGAAACCTCTGGAAATAGCTGTGGAGGAGGAAGCCTTTCAAATGCCTCACAAGTGTGCTCCATTACACTAAAATGCCATTTGGATAGTAAAAAACTCAAATAATTATAAGAAAAAAAATAATTAAAATTGAAGATACTTACATGCAAGGCCAAGCAATGAGCTCAGAGATGTTTGTCCATCATCTGTTGCTACCCAGGCAGTTTTTACTGGTGCATGACAGCATCCTTCCTCAGCTGAATTTGCAGGGGAGCCAGGGATGCTCTTGTCCTTTTGCAGGTGAGCCAACTACATCTCTGAATGCCTGAAGCATGAGCAACGACCTCTTTCCTAGCCTTGCTCATCATGTGTATTCAGTACAAAATGCTGCTCAAAAGATAAATGGCTTTTTTTTTTTTTTTGTCCACTCATATGTCAAAATTAATGTTTCAAAGCAAGAAATTCTTAATTCCTGCCCCTTCTGCCCCTCATTCCTCTGGGCACCTCAGAGGCTGCTGGAGCAGAAAAGGTGTAGGCAGCCTCCACACCAGCACAGACAGATACAGAAGATGCACATCAGCAGAGAATCAGCTTCTGTCCTCCA
Source organism: Corythornis vintsioides (assembly GCA_025447755.1). Lineage (NCBI taxonomy): Eukaryota > Metazoa > Chordata > Aves > Coraciiformes > Alcedinidae > Corythornis > Corythornis vintsioides. The sequence continues at coordinate 6,862 of JAOEGS010000094.1, forward strand.
GATATTAAAAGGTTCTTGTGCTGAATTAAGGGAGAGAATTCTTTTTATGTCATCACAATAATTTTGGATATTAAAAAGAATCTATTAATGAAGAGAAAGGAAATGCTAATAACTAATGTTAGTTATCATCAGAAACTGTAAGAATAAGGAATGTCAGGTATGACCACAAAGAAAATTAGTGTTGCATTAGATAATCACCTAAGAGTCTGCAGTGAACAGGCAAGAGTCATGATCCTCCTGATGATTTTTCTAGCTAAAATTCTTCCCAGAGCCAGTATCTTAGGGTACATGAGCATCTCTATGTGCAGTTTCCCATTTCATCCTGTACTGTTTTCCTTTCACTGACTCACACTTGGTCATGTTTACAAACAGACACTACACTTGGAAACTTTTGGAGTGGATGTAGAGGATAAAATGTGACAGCTTGGGAATGTGTTTATTAAGCAATGTGAAACAGCTGCTTCTGTCTTGCAACACATGCTTTACCTAGTCACAGGAGACACCAGTTTGTATTTACTTCACAGTTACACCCACCAAGCTATTACAACTGTTCATTCAGTTAGGATATAAACTGGAGTGGAAGGATGGAGCAGTTTTATGACCCACCAAGGCAAGCAGTGTCTGTGTGTTTGTATGTTTGATGTCTCTGATGGTTGCCAACTCAGCCAGCAGATGCCTGGACAGTGATTTTCTTTCCACCTCAAAGAAATTCTACTGTATTAAAAAATTGTTAGTACTTCTATTTGTAAATTCTGACTATATATAAATTGTTCTAAAGGATGTGGTGCTTTTCACAAGCTGGTACTGTCCATACAAAACAAGATAAAAGGACATATACTAATGATTTCTTACAGTAAAGATTTTTTTTTTTTCATTCATGAAATAACATGAATTAAAATTATTAGGGGAAGAAACAATTTTCTAATAGACAGATTGCATATTTAGGCCTTACAGCAGATTGAAAGTTAAAATTATGCTAAAATCGTTGGGGAATGTAAATTCTTGTTTAATTGACACTGCATGAGATGCCAGGAATAATTAATAAGGCTAAATTTAACAGCTCTGGCAGAATTTCCATTTCAGATGCAGATTGTTTTGGCCAAAGACCAAGCTATCTAAAGCAGCTCCATCTTTCCAGTACTGCCAGTGAAGTCACAGTGTCCAGAGCTGAGGACAAGGTGAGCTGCATTTCTTTCTTCAGAAGACCTGCAACCATTTTCTGTACAAGGGTGATGAAAACAAAAAAACCTCCTGTGCTGCAAGTTGCTGTTTCAGTCTGAAAACTCTTTTCAGCCTGGCTTCAAACCAGTGAAACCAGATGAAACCAAACTGGCAGGTTTACTCCTCTCTCTTGTGCTTTGGTGGGAGGGCTCTTACTGACTTCACATGTTCAGCTCAGGAAGGAAAGCCAACCCAGACACCACACAGGCAAGTGACAGAGGGCAAGTGTTGCTATCTGGCTTCTGGTGCAAGGGAACTCAAGTTTTGTGAGATGCAAGTGGCCTTTTTAGCCCAGACCAAAGCTTGATCTCACTCAGCTTTCAATTTCCTGCCTCCTGCAGCCCAGAAGAAACAAGTAGAAACTTGTTACCCCCAATTTCATGTTAACATCCTCCTTCCAACGCTTTTCCTGTGAGAAAGTGAGGTACCCACAATAATGGTGCTGTGCTAAGGAATGAGAAACAAATTGCTGCAATCCAGGATCCAGGCAATCCAATCCAATCCTCCTGGGGAAATAGCTGCCCCTACCAAAAATCTGCCCGAGATGCCACCTTCAGCTCTGGAGCTGCAATTAGTGCATTCCTGAATTTGAAGGTGATCAGGCAGGACATGAGAGTGGCAATCCAGATGGCTCAGCAGCAGCTTCAGCATGGCAGCAGCTCACAAAACCTTCAGCTCTAGCAGCAGCTCAGAGAAAGCTGAACTGCCTGTCATGGCACCAGAACTCTGCCTGCCTGGTTAGGTGGTAACTCACCAACCCATTTGATGTTCTACAACAGGAAAAAAACCCTCTGAAGCTCATCCCTGTTAGATGTCCACCACCAGTCCTTCCCATGCACAACCTCAGGTTCTTCTTTGCCTACCCTGTAATTACAGAAAACATTTTAAAAGCACAAGAATGACCCATAAACATCAGTGGAGTGGCAGATGACAAATAATTTCATTCACATTCCTTACCACAGTGTTTGTCTGCACAGAAAAAGTCAGTTTTATTATTGGTTTACTATGAGAAATAGTGTGAAGCTCATATATGGATGATATGTGCAGCTTGTCTTCAAGGGGCAGTGAATAAACTAAGTGCTCATAGCAAAGACTGCCTTGCATGAGATAAATAAACTCATATTTTAATCCACTGTGGGAGAAGAAAAGGCTGCAGCCATAAAGCTAGTTGTTCAAGCACAAAGGGAGAAACCATAACACAGTTAAGAGTTTAAAATTATTTTAGCACTCCATTAATGTTTTAATATCCAGAACAAACCATTCCTACTGAGAGAGAAAATTTGGTTTTGTGGTTAAGACAAAACTGGAATTTCAAGACACATGTTAATTCCTAGTCTGTATGACATGGGAGTAATTTGATTCTCAGTGTCCCAGTTACTCACCTAGAAAATAAAGTTGAAAATCTTTTTTTTTTTTTTTAAGCACTGAGTTTAGATTCTCAGATCACAGAGCAAGTATTACATCTTATTTCACATTAGGTACAGTATTCAGAATAAAGGTGAAGGTTATACAAAAAAACTTAAATTTCTATTGGAAGATTATTTTTTTTATACCTGATTCCATAATTAAGCCTTTTCTTTTAAGTTGTTCCATCAGTGACTGCCACTGCCATTGCATCTCCTCCTCACTCAGCATCCAGCTCTCATGTCCTTGCCCCCTTCTCACCCTTGGTGTTTCCACCACCTTTTGGACCTAATGTGCTCTAGCAGCACCAAATGAGCCAAAAGCTGGAGGGTTACAGAGTGGGGAATGAAGCAGGGGGCTGGGGAGGGAAGGGGAGCAACCCTGCACATCACCCAGCAAAAGCATTTCTTTGCTGCATGCCTCCCCTCAGGAACCTCTTCCAGGGGCTTACTCTGCTCCACCACTCACTACCCAGTAGAAATAGACCTTCTGAGAGGGAAACACCTCATCCCCTTGAACCAAACCCTGTAGCCCACAAAACCCCAGTCCTCTATGCCTGGGAACTCAAATGCCAGCCTGAAAAAATGGGGGTTTTCACACATTGCATCTTACTTTGCATGTTTCAAAGCAAGATCCTGTCAAACCAGCACCATCTCTCCAGGCCCACAGCTCAGCTCACAACCACCACAGGCAGCTCTCCACAGCCAGCTGAGCATCTCTCCAGTTCCCATCAGGGCTCAGTTCCCTTGGCAGGCATGGTTCCCTTCCCAGGCATCTTCCTACTGAGGCTGGGTGCTCTCCTGGGCTGATTCCCTCTGGGGGCACCCCATGTTCTCCTCAGGCACACTTTGATTCTTCCCTCTAAACCAGTCACTCTTTATGGCTGAGTTTGAGTGGACTGCTTGGAGCACAAGCAATGGTTGCCATTCTCACTGAGATTCAGAGAAAGACTTCACATGTTTCCACATTGACTGCAACAGCTGACTACCAAACTTGCATCTTGAACTGTTCAATTCTCCACCAGCAACTTACAGGGACAGTCCTGCTTCTACCTTCAAGTGAATTTGTCTATTCAGAGCCCCAGACTAGGTCTAAACCCTAGATTTCATATGTATGCAAAAGAGGCTAAGCAGATAATTTAGAAGAACCACAGAGGCCTGGCTGGCTGGCAGGACATGCTAAATAATAGTTCAAACAAATACTGCCTGCCTGTGATGATAAAGGATGATTGCACAGCACAGGCAAACACATCCCAAATAGACTGCAGTGCAATCTGTCTTCATGCAGCCCCATGGGTCATGCTGAGTTGGAAAATACTTTATAAATGCTAGTAATGGCAGGCAATCATTTTAATTAGATATGGCCTAATTAAAAAAGAATAGAGGCTTTTATAGCTCATGCATCCCCAGCGTGCACTAGGGATCCCCAGTGTTTGGCAAACAGGAACAATGTCTGTATTATTTAATAAGCATAATGTTATCAGCAGAACTTTAAAGCAGGATTTAATGGGTATGCTCTGGCTCACCAAATAGAATGTTGACTGGGCAGTGGTCAGCCTAGATGGAGGAAGGTCACTGGCATTTCACATCTCCAAATGAGATCTCAAAATGTCTCAAAACTATGAAGTACATGTAAAGAATTGGCTAAACCTCCTGAAGGGATTGGCTAAACCTCCTGAGTGCTTGTGAGGCTGTATATGGCTGTTGGGCAGCTTCATTCAGATCCAAATTGGTCCAAAGCCATCCAGTCACTCCAATTGACCAGCTTCTGTGCAAGGGCAAGTAAGAGAAGAGAGAATCAGTGAGACCAGTGCCCTCCTGGCAGCCCCTTGCCTCCCCACAGCTCCCCTGCTCCCTTCCCCAGAAAGACCAGGCATTCCTGCCTGCTGGGAACTGGGGAGCACCCCTGTACCCCCCTCATCCCTCTGCTGCCAGGCTGGGAATGGCCATGGAAAGCAGAAACCCTGTGCTCCCATGACCCAGCCCACTGGCAGCATGGGTCCCTCTCTCATTTTCACATGCTGTTGTGTAATGCTTCCAGTCTGCTGGGGGAGGAAGCAAAAATACCACAAGAAAAAGCACTTCCTGAAGTATTTCTGAGCTAGTCAAACCCAGGAAATAATGGAAATTACAGCAATGCACAGGCTATAGAGTTTCTCAAGTCTATTTTGCATTTCTGTTATTTCCTGGGTTTTTACAGGAATACTTAAAAGTCATAAAGAAGCTGAAGCTGCATAGAGGATCATGAGGGCATTAAAGGAGTAAAAGCTTATCCTCTGCCTGCACATACTGAAATCAACAGACAGCAATAACCTCTAGTGAGCAATGGCTGTGCATCATGCTTGATGCAGTGCCCCAGCCAGACTGCTCATCCTGCAATCCCCTGGATCACAGAAACAGTGTCAAGGGTTGGAAGGGAGCTAGAAGATCATCTAGTCCAACCCCCCTGCCTGAGCAGGGGCACCTAGACCAAGTCACCCA